>RJWM01002060.1:0-136951 GCA_004363535.1 Dasyprocta punctata | reverse complement strand
CGACATATATAGTAAAAACAACAAGCAAAGGAGACAAGCAAACAACTAGCGTAAATACACAACATTGCAGGTTTACAAAGCCGGAAGATAGAAGCTTGACAATGGTTGCAATTTGCGCATCGTTATCTTTAAAATGGTTTCTTACATTAACAGATATAGACATGTAAGATTGATCCAATCATATGAGTATTAATTGTTCAACATTTATCAAGTTCTCCCTGTGTCCCAGGATCTGTATAGGCCCTATGAATAGACAAGGTCAAAACTTAGCTTTGAGACTCAAGAGATTCACAGATATAAAGCTTGATAGCAAGTGACCCATGTCCTAACAGAATTGCCTTTAAGGTCCTGCCCAAAGAGGTGGTGACATACAAGTAAAAAAATGAGGCTGGCCTGAGTCTGGGAGGAAGGGTGTTTGTGCAATAGCATCCTGCACCTGCAGTTCAGAGAGATGTCGCACCATGCAGAAGAACAGAGCCAGTCCCCCCAGACGATGGCAAAAGCCTAGGAGAATGGGATGGGAAAAGTCTGGGCAAGTCAGTCAGCCCTATGAGAATAGCGTGCCATGCTCAGAGTTTCAAGTTCCTTCTGCAGTAGGAGATACTAGAGTTGAAACAGTACATAATCACAATCATAATCAATCATAATTTATTCCTACAGATTCCTCTGGAAACAGTGGGGAGAATAAATGGAGAGGATAAGACTCGAAGCAATGGAACAAGGCAATAATTTACACAATTGCCCAAACAAGTAATTATGTAATGTAAACATGGAATATTATTTAGCCATAAAAAGAAATAAAGTACTGACTCATGCCACAACATGGATGAACCCAAAAACATTATGCTAAATGAAAGAAGCTATTATGGTTTATGTCTGAATGCCCCCCAGAACCTCATGGAGTCATGGGGGCAGGCTTCTACAATTTGTGATTAATTCATTGTCCAATGCTGGGATTATGGGTGTGAGTACTACACCACCCTAGGGTGCGTAGGTTACATACAATATGAAGGATAGAGTCTTATTCCTATGATCCTCCCTTTTTGCTTCTCTCTTGCTGCTTTTGCTGTGAACTGTTGCCCTCTGCCCAGGTGCCACTACCTTGGAGCCAGCCAAGTATGCACTGAAATCTCCACAAACTGTGAGCTGAATAAACCTTTCCTTCCTCATTTTGGTTGTCAGGTATTTTGTCTCAGCAATGAGAGAAAAGTAACTAACCCAGAAGCCAATCACTAAGGCCATAAAATATATGATTTCAATTGTATGAAATATTCAGAATTGCAAAGTCTATAGAGGCAGACAAAATGGTTAAAGATTCTGGTTCTCTCTGGAGTGTAAAAAATGTCTTAGAATTGCGATGATAGATGCATCACTCTAAGAACCATTGAGTTGTACTCGTCGAAGTGATGGAATTTACGGTATGTGAATTATACCGCAATACAAAATATTTCATAAGACAGAAAGAAATGACGAAGCCAGAGCAAGAGAGGTGTCCACGCACTGATGTGTGTGGATGGAATTACCACAGAGCAGAATAGACACTGGGAATTCAGAAGGATGATGAGCTTCTATCTGAAGTTTAGTTTGAGATTGCTGCAAAGTTGTGTTAGTCAGCTCAGGCTCCCATAATAGAAGATCATAGATTCAGCGGCTTACACAGGAATGAATTTCTTGTAGTTCTGAAGGCTAGAAAATCCAAAGTGGAAGTGTTTGCAGATTTGGTTCCTGGTGAGGCTCCTCCTCCTGACTTGTAGATGGCGCCTTCTGACTTACTGTCTGTGTCCTCACATGGAGTGGCAGGGGGTCAGAGGGGGATTGTTCTGGTCCCCCTTCATCTTCCTTTTTTTTTAATTTTGTGTGTGTGTGTGTGTGTGTGTGTAACAGGAATATCAACACTGTAATACACAAGAGCTAAAAGAACTTACAAGAACGAGTCCAGCGATAAGAATTTGTCATACACTTCACACTTTAAAGTATAGAAGTGAATAAAAGAAACTAGGGAGAGCACACAGCGGTGGAAGAGGACTGGGGTTCGACCACTAGCAAAAGTCAGAGCTTAAGGAACACAGTGCAGAGGCCGTGCAAAGGGGTACAAAGAAGAGGTAAATGCCCTAAAAGACACTGAGTCTAGTTACATCACTAACTGTATTTTGAAACACTGCAGCTGGAAGCACCTCTAAACACACTCTGCTAAATCAGGGAAGTTGATGTCTAAGGGACCCATGCCGGACTCAAAGTTTGCTGCTGCACACCGACAGCTCCCTCAGCTGGACACTGACTGCTGGCCTCTGGGCTTCCAAGAACCAAGGGTTCTCTGACCTTTGTTTGCCAGCCCAGGGCTGGGAACTTCACACTGTATTCTCTGTGTGTATCATTTTCCCCGATCTGCGAATGAAGTGGTTATTTTAGCTGTCATCATAATTAGGGTTCATTTAGTTCAAGTGCTTTTTAATTAATCTCTTATGCTAATTAATCTTTTTATGCACGAATGCATCATGAAACATGTGAAAACAAAACATTTTTCTTACTAACAAATTAAGTTACATATCTTCAGCCTAAGAGGAGGGAGGATGGAAAAAGAATACAAGCACGTCATCAAGCCACCAGAGATTTCTCCTTACCAAAACAACTGACTCGGATCTGCGTTAAAATTTGCTCTTAGAAAATAGGAAAAACACACTTACTCAAACCATATATTTGCTCGTTTTTCTCAGCAAGATATCTCTTCTCAGCTAGATTGTGGTGTAAAAGGAAGAAGGCAGGGAAGGAGGAGGGAAGGGAGGGAGGAAGGGATATAAGAAGGAAGGAAACTTTCAACATGCTTTTTTGTATCTAGTAAGGATTTCTTTATTACAGTTTTAGAAGTGAAAGTATGGGGCAAAAATAGAGTTGCCAATCCATTTGCCGTGACTGTGTTATCTATTCTTGCCTTCCACGCAACAGGCTGGTTTTGTGTGTACATCCTACACTATGATTTTTCCAATACCCCTTTCATACACTGCCTGTCCTGATCTTTGCAGTGACCTGGGACATCCGTAAGAGTCAGCAGACCCTGTTCGGATTCAAACCCTCGCTTTGTTTTCTTGGCTATCATCGCCCGACATTTCAATTTGTTTCTCTTGCCTATATTTTGTTATCTTTAACGTGACTGCTACTCATGGGGGTAGCTTGAGAATTAAATTAATTCATAGAAACAAAATACTTAGAACTGTGTCTGGTATAATAATAGTAAAAAGTATTAACATTACAGTTTTCATTTTTATTGTTATTCTTGAGACGAGACACACAAAAGTCAGAGCTGCTCAGGTAAGTTGTAGAGCCCAATCCTTGATGCCCTGTGACCATGCCAGTCACAGCTGAGACTGTGGCACATGGCCCATCAGCTCAGTGAATGTGCCAGGAACCAGGTGGTGCTGAACACCGGGTGTGCTCCATGACCAAACTGCTGGGAAAGACCTCTGGTCAACCCTAACCTGGGTGAAAACCAGGCTTGAGGCCTACAAGGGTAGAGACCCTTTGGGATGGGTAACCTCCAGCTCAGAGATACAGCAGAAAGCATGCTGGTCATTTGTCTTGTGCTGGGGCACAAAGTGACATGTCTCTGTACTTCTGTTAAGAACACTGCTATGGTTTGAAGATTTTTCCCAAAAAACTGTGCTGATTAATCTCCGATGCAACAATGTTAAGATGTGGCCCATCTGAAAGGTGAGTCTTATGGTTTACACACTGTGTCAACTTGAGAAGTCTAGAAGCTTAATTAATTTACTCAACAGCTCTACATCCTGGGGTGTAGAGCACAGTAGTTACCTGTTCATTGTGTCAATTTGAGAAGGTCAGAAGTTTAACGGAGAGACTCAGCAGGGAGCCAGGGTTCTTACTTTGTAAACATCCTCATCCTGTGCAAAGGAAGGCAAGGAGACTCGTGAATGCTACACCCACCCTGGGGCTGGGGTCCTGTGTACAATATAAGGGAGAAAAAGAGGCTTGCTCTTGCCCCTTTTACTCTGGCTGCTTTTGCTTGGCTACTGCCTTGAAGGGTTGCCCCAGTGCCTTGCCATCCTGCCTTGGAGCCAGCTAATTATGGACTGAAACCTCCAAGAGCTGCAAGCTAAATAAACCTTTCCTTCCCTAGTTTTGGGCATCAGGTATTTTATCTCGGCAACGAGAGAAAAGTAACCAAGACAGTGAGTAAGCTTGGGGCTCTGCCCCCCAGAAACAGACTGACACTGACTGTAAAAGGGTTTGAGGCTGCAAATTCTTCCTCTGCAAGTTCTCGCCCTCTCACTCCTCTGCTTCCTCTATAAAATGACGCTGTGCAAAGGCCCTGGTCCGATGCTATGACCTTGATATTGGACTTCTCAGCCTCCAGAGCCATGAAAAATAAATTTCTTTTTTTTATTTCTAGATTACCCAGTCTGTAATATTCTGTTACAGTGGCCCAAACCAGACTAAGACAGATTCCTAGGAGGGGAATCATTGGGGCAAAGATTACAAACATTTTTGGTTTCATGGCACAGTTTGCCAAATTGATTTCAGAAAAGTTTGTACTTTTCTGAAATTTCCACTGCTTTCTATGAGCAGCACATAAGGGTACTGGTCTTTGTTTTATCTGGTACTGAATATTTTCTTTAAAAACATGAACGTCAAATAGGTTGAAAATAGAGTCATGATACCATTTTAATTTGTATTCCATCTATTGTGTATGCCTTTGCCTACTTTTTTCTATTTGGCAGTTCTTACAAAATTTTCTTATGACTTTAAGTATTTATATATCTTAGTATTCACCCTTTATCCCAGTTATTATAAATTATGCTGTCCTCCTTGACCATTTGCTTTTTAATTTCTTCATAGGTTAAGTGTGGGTTTCTTTTTTAAATGCATATTATAGTTTTAATGCTAATGTTGTTTAACCTATTGATCTTTTCTTTTGTGACTTCTTCCATGGCTTTTATACAATTTCAGTCATGTCCACTCCCAGACTTTGTCCCTCTAAACAGAAGTCCCATTCATCGCGCTGCTGATGGGAACTTGGGTCCACCTCCCTCCCACAGCGTCGCCACCACTGCTGCGGCCGTCTCCACCCAGATGCAGAGGCCACCGGTGTGACGCTTCTGCAAATGGGAAGTTGCCTTTTTCTTTAACATTAAGACTAAAACATTATAACAAATATGTCCATCTGTATGGCCCAGGCCTTGTACAATACTGGAATTTGAATCCCTTTCCTAAAGAGATCCACATCCTTCTTGTTATCATTTAAAATGCTTTCCAAACCCTTCATGTATGAACATGGCAGAGAATTTGTCCCCAGATACATTCATCATAGTCTACTGCCCCCCCATCAAGTCCTGAATTCCATTTGCTTCTCAGTCACACTGATTTACACAACAGAATAGTTGGTCACTGGGAAGCTTCAAAATTTGCTGTATACTTCTTCTCCACAGCAGCAATAAATAGGAAGGAAAACTAATTCCTGAATACTCTGATCTCATCCAGAAAAAAGGCATAAAATAATTATAATTAATAATAATTTACAGAGACATTTACAGATTATAAGATGTTCTTATCAGTTTTATCTGATTTGATGTTCAAAGGGGTCAGGCAAACTATTTTTCTCATTTTGCAAATTAAGAAACTGAGAAAGCACCAAAATAAATGAATAAAGGTCTCCTAGTACAAATTTAACATTATTTCTACCTAAACTTGTTTTCCATTTCTAATCTAATTTTTCATTCACAACACTATCTGTTTTTCTTTGTAAACTATATATTTTTATGTTGAATTAATTTCAGATTACAAAAAGGTTGCAAACATAGTGCAAAGAATTTCTGCTTAGTATTCACCCAGCTTCCCCAAATATTAGCATTTCACATAACTGTAATATAATTATCGAAACCAGAAAGTTAACCTTTATACACCACCAATATTCAGTCTGTAGACTTTATTTTATTTCCTCAATTTTCCATTAATGTCCCTTTTCTGATTCAGAATCAAATCTAAAGTTACCTTTACTTCGGTCATATCTCCTCAGTCTTCTTTAGTCTGCAACCATTTCTTTGTCTTTCATAACACTGACAGGTTTTTAAAGTAGTAGCCAGTTAATTTATACACTTTTTCTGTAGTTGGATTTTTCTCATATTTCCTCAGCCTTAAAATCAGTTAAAGCTGAGTGGTGGCACACGCCTGTAATTTCAGCACTCAGGAGGCTGAGGCAGGAGGATCATTGCAAGTTTGAGACAAAACTGAGCTACAAAGTGAGCTGAAGTCCAGCCTGAACTGCATAGTGAGACCCTGTCTCAAAGAGACTACATAAATAAATAAATAAATAAATAAATAAAGTCAGTTAAGCATTTGTGTAAAGAATACAGCAGAAGTGATGTGTTCTTCTTAACACATTGTGTTTGGAGGTACTGTACATGGTATCAATGTGTCTGGTGTCTTATGTTTTTAACTGTGATCACTTGGCTAAGTAGTCTCTCCCAAGCTTCTCCACTACAAAGATACCATTTTTCCCTACTTAATTAACAGAGATCTTTTGGACAGATACTTTGAGATTAAATGAGTATCCTATTTTTCATCTTCTTTCTTTGTGGAAATGGCTCCAGAATGTTCTTATTAACTAAAATGAGGAATTTTAGACCTATGCTTCATCAATTCTTACTTTCCTGAATGTTTTTATCAACGAGAAGAAATCCAGATTCATAAAGAAGGCATAAGAAAAAAAAAGACACAATGGCAAACATGGGCACTAATAAAATATGCCAATGTATTAACTGTAAAAAGCTTTTTTAAGAAGAATTTGAGCAATCTGACTTTGTTTTAAAAAGGTAGCATTGCATTACTAAACAAATAACAGAATGTGGGTGACATAGTTAAAGTGGCCTAAATTCTTGTCAGATTTTAGAAGAGAATAAAAATAATAAATAACTTTAATAAAAAATCTACAGCTGTATATGTAGTTTAAAATTTAAAGGGTAACACTAAAGGTTTAAAAAAAAACAATGTAAATTCAAACACAACAGAGACAGTAGAGGGAAGAGGGAATATAGAAAACTTCATTAATCTAACAGAAGGCAGAAGAAAATAAATGACAATAAAGATAGCAAATAAAAATACAAATCATGTACATAAATAAAACCAACTATTTCAAAAATCATAATGAGTAGAGATTAAACTTAATAAAATGCAGAAAGAAACCAGAATTCTTTTAAAATCCAGTTAAATACACAGAACTAATATAGCACCTAGAATACACAAAGAACTCAAAAAATTAGACCTCCCTCTAGTAAAAGACCCAATAAAAAATGGGAAACCAACATAAATAGACACCTCTTAGAAAAGGATAAATGACTAATAAATATGTGAAAAAATGTTCACCATCTCTGGCTATCAGAGAAATGCAAATTATAACAATGCTGAGATTCCATCTTACTCCAGAAAGAATGGCTATCATCAAGAAGTCAAATAATAACAAATGCTGGTGAGGCTTTGGGGGAAAATGAAGTGTTTCTATACTATTAGAACAACCATTATGGAAGTCAGCATGGAAATTCTTCCAAAAGCTAAAACCAAAATTCCATTCAACCAACTATTCTCCTAGGTGTCTGCCAGAAAGAGTTAAAGACATTATACTACAGTGGTATGTGCATACTCATATTTATAGTAGCACAACTTATAATAGCTAAATCTTGGAAGTGGCCTATATGTCCATCAACAGGTGAATGGATAAAGAAAATGTGATACTTACATGTAATGGAGCACTGTGCTATGTACATGTGCAAACACGCTATGAGGAATGCAATCATTTTGTGCTATGAACATACAGTAATAAAAAATAAAAATTGGGCTAGGGATTTAGCTCAATGGTGTAAACACCTGCCTGGCAGCCACAAGGCTGTAAGTTCGATATCTGGTACCAAAAAATAAAATAAAATAAAATATAAAAATTGAAAAGAAATACACGACAAACATAAAGCTGGAAGTAAGGGAATGGTTCTAACTCTTCTCTTCATCTACAAACTTTCAATAGCCTCTTTCTGAGCAGTCTAGTTCCCGGCCTCTTGACTTTGGCCTTGGTCCTTTGGCCAAAGGGAACCGGCCAGGAAGGACAGTATGCCAATTATAAGAAACCTCACATATTTCCTGCTGCCCTCTTGCTATGAGAAGAGCTCCTCTTGTGTAGCTGCTGTCCCTGTAGCATGGACACCACAGTAAACACTTGTAGAGATTCTCGTCAACACACAGGCCTGCAGGGAGCCATGGGCTACTCAGCACAGCGTAGAACAGTAGAGCCCCAGCTGACCAGTGTTCTGTGAGCCAATCTTTTATTTTAGACTCTGTGTGCTTACTTGGCATAAAGTGAGCTATAAGGCCTATAATCTCCTGCCCACCATTTTGGACCATTGTTCTGTACAAGGTACTTTTGTATTTGGCTAGTCTGCTAGCTCAGTAGCCCTCTGGAATGCTAGGACCTAGGAGATCGTCTCCAGTTCCTGGTATCCTCCTTTAGGTCCTTTAATCTCTTTTGTGCTGTTGCAATCACAATGACTTATCTGTGTTTATATTTTGTCATTTTGGCCGAGAATATTGGAATCTCATGTGGTTCCAGCTCATGTGTTTCAGGGAAGCATTTAAGAGTAATAATCTTTTCAACACTTTTTTTAATAACCTAAGGAAGAAGATGAATCCTATTGATCCACCATCTCCTTACCTTTCACTGATACTTAATTTCTATTTCATACAAATTTTGCCTCTGATGTATTCTTAAAAACTTCTTCCTTATAGTTTTAGAAGCTTATTGTTTCTTTTTCTTTTTTTTTACATTGCTTAGCAAAATCTCTTTTGGCTACCTATTTCTGTATCCATCTGTAAGGTACTCATCTTTCCCGTTTGGCTCTCTCAAGTTTTGGAAAATTGTATTTTTCTTGTAATAATTTCTTTGCTTCTGACAGATAGTAAATTTAAAAAAGGCCAATTAGATTGGCAAATTTTCCATTCACAGTGGCACTACACAAAATGTGTCCTCTTAGCAGCATTGCTTAGCAGTGTTCAGGAAACTGAAATGATATCTGATCATTACAAAAAGCTTCTACCAAAGTATAGGGAAAAAAGAGTCTCAAAACAATTGTAGAGGAATTCAAGGCAAATCATATTTCTATGAAAAATTGATGGAGCATCAAACACCAAATAGCCTGAGACACTTCAGAGAGCTCATGTTATGAAGGTGTAGCTCATTTTATACCTGCACACAGTAAAACCATCAAGAGTATCTGAAAAGGCTGCCTCATTATTTAGACTCTTAAGTTGCCAGCCTGCATTCTTAAAAGTCACATAAAAGAATGGATTTGTGATATGAGGAACACATTGATTTCCCCACATTCTGTTTCTGGAGTGAAAACAACAGCAACAACAAAAATGAGACTGTATTTTAAAGAACCATCAAGTTCAGTGTTTATGACAATAATAAAAAGTTTTTATAGAGAATGTTCTATAAGAGATTTGAGTTTCTATACTGGATACAATACCAGACTAAGATACTAAGCTTATGTCGTGGCAAACAGTTATTTGGGAAAGAACGCATGCTTTCAAGCAACCATGGGTGATTTACAAGCAAAACAGAATCTCAAGTAGAAACAGCAGGAAAAATTGAACATCGCAATTTTTGTTCTCAACTAGAAATGATCTACTTCAGTTTATGACAACTAGCAAGCTCAAGACTGCTTGCCAGGAAATTGTGATCCTGTTTTACCCTAGGAAGTTAAGACTTCCTTAAGGTCACAAGCTTGACTGCTTTGGTTGGAGGTGTTACTGCTGCCAGACCCTGAGCACCACCAGTGTGGCTCACACAAGGTTCCAAGACTTTTTCTAGAATGTTTTTTATTCCTCATATCCCAATTCTCCACTCCCAATTCCTGTAGGCAACTACTTTAGTGCACCTGTATTTTTAAGTGATCACTAATGTAATAGTTTAGTTCCCATCTACTGTAAGCCTATCATGTGTTGGTTCCCAGAGTTAAGAATGCCCTCTTGAATAAAACAGATTAGAAACTGCAAACTGCCTAAGCTGATATTTATTTTACTAGAAGGGGTTGCTGAATTTTAAAAGTCAAGTAGGAAATATTAATAAGGGGCAATAGGTGCTATGGAGAAAAATAAAGCAGAGAAGAGGAGGCATGCTCGATGTTAGGGTGCCATTTAAAACAGGGTGGCCCGGAAAGGCCTCACTCAGGAGGTGACCTTACATCAAAAACTTGAGGAAGGGGAATGCATGGCCTCGAGGAAGACCTAGGATGGTTTCGGGCTGCGGCAGAGTGTCTCACACTGGGCATCTCCCGGACAGAGTTCATGATGTCTCAGAGACAGATTTCGTAGCTCAGTGGGGACTAGGCCCAGAGAGTTTGGGGGGTGCTAGAGCACACATGTAATTCAATCAAGTACTTCAGGATTTCTTCTAGAATAATCACAGCTGTCCACTGCTAGCAACCCCAAAGGCCAGCACATTCCTGCCATGGACCCTAGATTTTCAATTTTTGCCAGTCTGATTCAAATAAAAGGATATTGTTTTTTTGGGTTTTTTTGCGGCACCAGGGATTTAACTCACAACCTCGCACCTGTCACACAGGTGCTTAAGTCACTGAGCCAAACTCCCAGCCCTAGTTTTTTTGAGGCAGGGTCGCACTATGTAGCTCAGGCTGGCCTTGTGCTCTCATTGTAGCCCAAGCCAGCCTCGAACTCACAAGGCTTCTCCTACCTCAGCCTCCCGAGTGCTGGGATTGAAGGCATGCGCCCCCACACCCAGCTGGATATTATGTTTTTTAAGGGAAATACTCTTTTTCTATTATTTTGTTGCTGTAAAATACATAACATAAAATTTTCCAAGTGTGTGATTCAATAGCATTACATTCATAGCATTGTGCAGTTATTACTATATCTAAAATGTTTGTTTCCAAATGCCATTGCTTTTAATTTGTATTTTCTTTGAACATTTCTTCATATGCTTTTCAATACATTTATATTTGATTTTTTCTTCTTATTCACCGTAAGAAAGCAAATTAAACTAATAAAAGAAAAAAGTTCCACATACTAGTACAGCACAATTGTTTGGATTAAGGCAGCCTCAAGTCTGAATCCTAGATCTTGCTTCACTGGCTGGGTGACCTCAGGAAAGTTACTTTCTCTGAGCGTCAGTGCTCTTATCTGTAGAACGGAGATAAGAGTTCTGACTCTTCTAGAGTCTTTAAAATATTTAATGAACTCATATATGTAAAGGACAGTCACCATTCCCAGTAAGTAGTATATACCAACTACTATTCCTATAATTAATAATATTATAATTTACTACGCTTAGCTGCCATTTCAACTGAACTTGCCCCAACATAAATGATGAGACCCCTGACCTTCCTCTAGTGTCAAGATTTGGTAAAGGAAGAAATAGAATTGAAAAAATAATTTCAGTGCAGAACCGGAGTGGGAAAAAAGAAAGGTCTCACTGCACTGCGACAGTAATGTTAAGTAAGGGCCAATCCCCAGGCCGGCAGACAAGGGTGGGAGGAGCTTCGATGAGAAAAGCTCTATTCCCAAGCTGCGGGAGTGCACACTCCCCAGCAGGAGGAGGAATGGCTCTTTGTACCTTCTGCCCTGCTGGGGAAAAGATGCTCTGCTAGTCTGATAGGCATCAGGATCTCAAGGGGCTGCCAGACACACTGCGTGGGGATCTGATTTTTTAAATGCTGAGATACGTTAATGCACGTTTACGGTCTGAATCTCTTCACTTTAATTGTCGACACTAACATATAAAAAACAAACACGGGTCGAATTCACTGATGATGTGAGATACTCATCAGTAGTTTTTTGAAACATGAGTCGGGCTTTGCTTGCCACTGTTATTACCGTGTGTTCTGTTACCAGCAACAAATACCTCAATCATTTCACGAAGCTTGCCAAAATGCAGGCAGAACTGGAACAAAGCAAAACAAAGAGATGGCATTCACGTGTAGGAAAAGGAAATATTTTCAATGCAAAAATGAGAGTCCAGTAGAATAAGCTTACGGTATTTGCATAGGGTTTTTTTTTTCCTGCAGTTTAATTCAGCTGTTCACTAGTGTTTCAAAAAGAAAGAAGAATGAATTGTCCCTGCTTAAGTAGTTTTTAAAGCATATTAATATTCTTTTTTCCTGTCTAACTGCTGTGCTTCTGCTTTTCAGAATATCTAATTGTGGAAATTGCTTACTGAAAAAAATGTGTGCTTTGAGCTAAAAAAAAAAAAAAAAAAAAGTATTTAGAAGTCCTTTCCCAAAAAAAGCAAATGGGAGTGGAAATTTGAAAGAGGACCGCCTAATTCAGCACTAAAACCAGTGTGAGAAGCAGTGTGTGCGTGTGTGTGTGTGTGTGTGTGTGTGTGTTACAAAATGAGCTTTTCAAAGGGCTGGGAGGTAGATGGAAATGTTTGCTTAGCTCCTCTGAGAAAAGAAAAGGTGCCGGGAACTCTTGTTTCTTCTTTAGAATAATTTGGATGGGATTTGTGATGCAGAAAACCTTAAAGAAAAAAGAATATCCATTCTGTGAGGTGGAAAATTTTGGAAAAAAAATTGCTTTCTTCAAACAAGGTATGTCTGATGAGTTACTAAGCTATGCACATAGTTGCTTTCCATTCATTATTATAAAAACATAAAAATTTATTTGCCATTAAGGAGCTAGAATATGTACTTTAACCAAGTAATCAGTCTGTAAATTTCAGTTTCAAGAGAGTTGGGATGGGAGTTGACAGCAGTTGGCTACTATTATTTATATATATTTTTAATAAGTAATATAGGTTATAAGTAAATTATGCTAAAATATTAATATTTGAACAAAGTTGTCGCTGTTTCTGTAAACCAACAAAATACGCTTAAATTCAGTAGAAAAGCATAACATTTGTGTGAAACTTGAAAGCAATTTGCATCTTTCTTGCCTTTTTTCTACTTTGCTTCCTATATAGACTGCAGTAGTAGTATAGCAAGTTGTAATAGTGTACGAAAAGCAGTATCAGAAATGGGCACATTGATGCTAAATTAAAAGAGAAATCTTTAAATATGAATCCCCACATCTGTCTATTCAGGCAGATCTCAGTGGAATGTGGCTAGGTGTCCAATTCTGTGTCGTGTCTACACTAGACGCATTTTCCTGAACTGAACACTTCTGTTACTGATAATTTCCAAGAAGCTGCTGGCATTGCTAAGATTACCATTGTAGGTCAACTTTGTACAGGAAGACAGGATACAAAAATCTCTTTTAGGCATAATTTGTGTCAAACCAGTATAAACATGAAATAAATGCCTCAAGCACAGGTTAATCAGACAGGATAAGAATGAATAATCAGACATAATCTTTTGCTCCAAACAACCCACAGCATCTTTACCATCCCCAAACCAAGAATGGAATTCAACGTTTTCTTGGGGTTTATTGTAAAAATAAAACCAGGCATCTTGGCCATGGTGGTTGTCCAAAAATGCGTCCGCTAAGAAAATAGTATTTTGCCATTACGTTGTGTTGTAACAAATTTGGAAGTTTTGGTGGTAAATTTCTGAGGTTGTTTTTCCCTTGGTTTCTTGAAAGATGGAATGCCCTACAGCAAGCCAGGATCAAACAATGCTTGTTTGTGTTTTGCTGTGTGTATGTGTTAGCTGCAAGTAGGGTCTACCCCAGTAGGAGAACTGCAATTGCCCATCTTTTATTTATTGAATTAAAATACCCTCTTTTGTGAAAGGGCTTTATACAAAGAACTACAAGACAACTAGGAGTACACTTTTCATTGCAATATGCTGATTTTCCAGGCTAAGTTCTTTTAAATATACCTTATACTCCATCACTGAAAGGGAAATAACTTAAGAATGTTGGAAATGCTTAGTATCTATCTCGAAATAGAGTTTTTGTATAGAATTTAGGAGATCTAATTCTCTTTGCCACCAAGTTACTGATCACAGAAAAAGAAAATGTTCTTTCAGGGAAATTGCAGCAGGTTTGAGAATGGTTTATGAAAAGCACGATGAGAACAAAAATGCTTGTGCTGTTCTTGGCTGTAATTCCTGTAAGGCGCATCAGGAACAGGAGAGCAGTGTGGTTCTATGCAGGATGCCAAGCCAGGATTCCTAAATTACAGGAACAGTTCTGCTACTACCTCACTGTGCCGCCTTGTGAAAGATGTGTGACATGTCTTCAGTTTTATTTCCCTCTTTGAAAGCCAGAAATAGGCATGTCTGTTCATCCTCCCACCTAAGCCCATCATGAGAGTCAATATTGATTCCCCGCTCCAACAAACTATTGAATTGCAAACATTTATATAGAAATGCTTTTCCTCATGCATTCAAAACAAGATTATGCTGGGAGGGGTCACTGGCCTTATAATAAGTATGTGATGTCTTCTAGAATGTTGCCATTGTTGTGCTCAGGAATGCAAATTCTCCTCCCCTTGCTCTTGCTTGGAGGTATCAGCAGCCAGGAGGTATTGCAGGACAGAACACACAATTCTATCTGCTAGAAGGGCACCTAGCTGTGGGACTCAGCGTTTGTGTGTCTCTATTTCCTATGAAACGAAGAAGTTGGGCAAGTTAGCTTCTAATTCCTATCCCAAACTACAGTTCTGTGCTCAAGTGTCTACTCTAATGCCAAGACCAACTAAGCTAATTTCACCCTTGAGATTGTGAAATGAAGTATCAAAACAAGGTTATGGAATCTATGGTGTATCTGAAATATTTATGTTTACCTAATGTAAGGACTGTGGTGTATAGGAGAATGAAATTTGATACAATATTTTTCATAAAACAAAGAAGATTACAGTGTGTGTGTGTGTGTGTGTGTGTGACACATATATATCCATAGTGTTCTGGGGACAGTGTGGTCTGAGTTGTACAACACATATTTTTTAATTTTTGGTGGTTTCTATGACTACAATATTTGTTAGCAAATATTTTCTTTTCTATGTGAACAAAGAAACCAGATCTACTGTGAAATCATTCATTTGTAATCGTCTTCAAATTTATTGACATTAGCTCTCTGGCTCTGGTAAACAAACAGATTCATGAATTTCTATTATATTAATATAATTATTAGAAACTAGCTGTCATCTCTTCATTCAGAAGATCTGAGTGAATCAGTCACTCAGCAAAGATAAGCAAAAGAGGTGACTTCTGTATGGCTGTAATCTGAGAATGCGTAAGGTTCCCCTCAGTGCCTTCAACTGTCTCCCGGTGGGTTACAGGAGACAGTAAAATTCCAGGCTTCCTGAACACAGACTGAGAGAAAGAGAAAGTGCACACATGTCCTGAGGAGAGAACAGCTTCCGTTCTTGCAGAAAACGGGTCAAGAGAGGAGTAAGATGCCAGGTGAAGTCCAGATAAGAATCAGAAAGGATTATCTGGGAGTGCTGGCTATTAAGTTTTTAATTAAAAAAAGGACACACAAACAAATTCAAGTCACTTTGGGATGCCCTGGGTGAGGTCGGGTTTGCAGATAAGAGGGTAAAGGGCCCAGAGGCAGGAACAGCCCATGCACGCCCTGAGTCACATGTTCGCAATAGAGCAAAGACTATTTCTGTTTTATTTGTGGCATTTTCCATGGCTACTGTTTCTGTTAAAAAAAAAAAAAAAAAAAAGTGGTGGATGCAGGTTTTAGAATTTGTTTTAATCAGCTAGATGGTTTTCTACTTTAACAGGCTGCGAATCTTACAGAAACCCTCAGAGATACTCTAGACCACTCCAGGCAATTTGGGAAGCAGGCACCAGATGATGCCACCTATAAAACCCTTACATTGTGTAGCAATCTACAAAAGGCAAATCCTGCCCAGTAGATGTGACTCAGCAGATGTACAGTGCCACATTGCAGGCCTTTGTGGCCTGAGGGACAAAGGTGACCTGAGATACTGGATGCCAAAGCCCTTTTCTGATAAAATCTGTGAGCCAGTCTTGCAATGCAAAAGTATTTGTTTGCTTTGGAATTTTTTACGTTTGTGCTTTGTTCTGATTCTCTCTCTCTCTCTCTCTCTCTCTCTCTCTCTCTCTCTCTCTCTCTCTCCCTCTCTCTCTTTCTCTCTTTCTCTCTTTCTCTCTCTCTCCAATATAGATGATAGATAGATAGATAGATAGATAGATGATAGATAGATATAGATAGATTTCTAATTCATAATTTTTCACTAGATCTCTCTTTCTAGGTATATTAGTCGGTTGGGGCAACTTTAACAGAGTACCATAGACTGGATGGTTTAAACAATAAATATTTATTTTTCCCCATTTTGCAAGCTGGGAAGTTTGAAATAAAAGCACCATGAGATTTGAATTTGTTGAGAGCCCACTTGGCCATTTTCATGCTGTGTCCTCACGTGGCAGAAAGAGAATAAAAAATTCTCCAAGGTCCCATTTCCCTTTCATGACCTAATCAGCTCACAGAAGTCCCACCTAATACAATCACATTGGGGATTAAGATTTCAAAGAATTTTGGAAGACAAAAACATTCAGACCATCGCAGTTTTCTTCATAAAAAAAGTCCGAGAATCAAGCCATGGTGAGCTCTGGACAGCGTCTTACTGAGAGAGTCGACAGGTTGCTTTGTCTCAGTTTGGTCCTAAACTAGCATAAGTGGGC
Organism: Dasyprocta punctata; assembly: GCA_004363535.1. Lineage (NCBI taxonomy): Eukaryota > Metazoa > Chordata > Mammalia > Rodentia > Dasyproctidae > Dasyprocta > Dasyprocta punctata. The sequence goes on along the minus strand of RJWM01002060.1, from coordinate 120,341 downwards.
CATATTTTATAAGATGGTGATGTAGATGATGATGACACCAATGACAATGATAATTACAGTGGTAGCTATAATGATTAATTGCCATCCCAATAATGACAATAATATTAAGTCTTTTCATATATTAACTCATTTAATTCCAACAGCAACCATGTCATGTGGGTTGTTGCTATCTCCAAATACACAATTTAAAAACTGAGGCAAGTGAGAAACTAGTTACGTTGTACAAGTTCAGTTACTAAGAGATAGAGCTCAGCTTCAGATCTAAGAAGCCTAATTCCAAGCTCATGTTCTTAACCTACCAGGCAACAATTACACATGGTCCTGGTTTTCTTATCACTGCACCAAACTAATCTTTACCAGCCTGGGAAAGCATAGTTTTTGAGGCAAGTCAAATTTCTGAGAAATAGTCTTCCTTGACGTAGAGACACCTTGGTAATAATGATGGAAGAGGCTGGAGGCAAGGGATTCACAGGATGCAGTTTGTTGAGACAGGAGGAGTTTGCTGGGAAGGGAGGGATTTTATTCCTCTCATTCGCCCACGGCCTGTTTTAAGAATCACTGCCCACGTGACTGGGGAAGGAGTGACTTGGCAGGTGGGAGGCTGAGAACCGACTCCATCTTGTAGGCTATCTGTCTCCAAGCGTTTCCTTTACCTTCACTCAAGGCTTGGGGTTACAGTAACAGTTTGCCACCGATAGAATCACATTCCCTGAGACTCAAACTCCAGAAAAATCACTTTCCCTCGCAAGCCTCCAGTAAAAATTTCTCAAATTCTTTTCGTCAGTTGGGTAAAGGCTAAAGTTTTGTGTGGACATGTAGTAAAAATTCCTAAGAATTGCCTTCAGGCTATTGTGAGAAGGAATTCTGTTTCTACATTTTTTTCTTCTCAGATTCTCTATTCTTGGAGGTGGGGGACTATACAATTTTAAAGAGATCAGGTCACTGGCATCTTAATGCTAGGTGAATTCCCTTTTCTGGGTTCCTTTGTGTCCCTGACAGAAAATATGCTTTGGACATAACGGCCCAAGCTGGCTTGCCCAGACTAGCTTTGCTTGTACAATATAGTGAGTAAATGTACACTCCAAAATGTGAAAGGAGTTTGGAAAACAGAGATAACAGCCACCACAAATATTAATTGGGCCACTCCCGTGTACCTTTAACTAGTCAATGTGTTTGGGAAGAAGAGTGAACAAAGTAATTTCCATTTTCCCAGAGTTGCCAATCTGGGGACACATATTGGAAAGTACATACAAGCAGCCTGGTGGTGGTATGGGCTTTCAAAATAGGATAAAGGGCTACAGAGAGAAGTGAGATGAGAGATACTTAAAAAAAGCCAGAGAGCAACCTACATGAGTCCCTAGGAGGGAAAGCAATCTAGGCAGGGGCAAGCACTATTGGCAAAACCCTATCCAGGCCAGAGCTTGGTAGGCCAGGCAGTCCCAAGCTGAATGAGAACAGGTGAGAACAAGGTGCACTTGGGCAGAGCAGACACAGGGCCCCTCCTTGCGCTCCTCCACACCCCTGGTACCTCCTCCTGCCCCTCACATGCTCTCTGTGAAGCAGCCTTTGCCTCTGCCCAGGATGAAATGGAACTGGGTTCCTTAATATTTCAGACTGTGCTTAGTGTTTTTAAAAAGACCTTGGTCATATTCCATCCTTGAAATTCCACCCCAAGTACATGTGTATAATGAAAAATGATGAAGCATAGAGTTTTACCACAGACACACACACACACAGCCCTACACATTGTCTTGCTTACTTTTCTCTCATTGCTGGGACAAAACACCCAACACCAAAAGTGAAGGAAGGAAAGGTTTATTTAGCTCACTGTTTGTAGAGGTTTCAGTCCATAATCAGCTGGCTCCCAGGCAGGGTGGCACGGCACTGGGGTAGCACTTTAAGGCAGCAGCCAGAGCAGAAGGGGGAAGAGCAAGCCTCCCTTCCTCACTTATATTGTACGCAGGCCACCACCCCACTACTCCAGGGTGGGTGTAGCACTCACAAAATCTCTGTGCCCTCCTCCTGCACAGGATGAGGATATTTACAAAGTAAGGAACCTGGTTCCCTGCTGAGTCTCTCAGTTAAACTTCTAAATTTCTCAAGTTGACACAACATGTCAACCATAACAATCCACCCCTTGTCAACTTGGTAACCAGACATATTTCTTTAAACCAGCCTCCAGATACAAAGGTATGCTTATTTTTAGCGTTTCACAACTTGAACAATGTAACACAGGTTTAACAATCCTGAAGAACCAGTATAAAATTTATCCACATTATATTACATTAGAATCATAACATTCTGTCCTTGGCCCCCAAAGACACATGCACATCCCTGTATGTAAAAGGCATTTAGTCCACCTGCAAGAGATGCTAAAGTCTTTTTTTTTTTTTTTGCGGCACCAGGGATTGAACTCACAACGTCGCGCTTGCCAGGGCAGGCGCTTAAGGCACTGAGCCAAACTCCCAGCCCTGGTTTTTTTGAGGCAGGGTCGCACTATGTAGCTCAGGCCGGCCTTGCGCTCGTGTTGTAGCCCAAGCGGGCCTCGAACTCACAATGCTCCGCCTACCTCAGCCTCCCAAGTGCTGGGATTAAAGGCGTGCGCCACCACGCCTGGCTGAGATGCTAAAGTCTTAACAGTTTCAGCATTGCTGAAAAGTCCAAGTCCCAAGTCTCCTCTGAGATCTAAGGCAAACCTTAGCTGCAAGCCCCTGTACAAATGAAAACAAAGCTAAACACTTCCAACATTCAATGGCACAAGATAAACATTAGCATTCCAAAAAGTACAAGTAGTGGAATACAAAGGATTGGGACCAAAACAAGTCCAAAATTCAGCAAGGCAAATGTTAAGTCCTATAGTTGCACATCCAGTATCTGAAGAAATCTGTGGCAAATTGTGAGCTTCAAAGGGCTTGTGTGGTTCCATCTCTACAGCATTTCTGATCGTTACAGATCCCACAGCTTTTCCCTTAGGCTGGCTTTGCTCCCTCCTTGAAGCTTTCCTTAGAAGATCCACACTCCTGGTTTTTCCAAATTGCTGGGGTCTCCACTGCATCTTTGGCTTCACGCTCACAGCTTCACACACTGCCTTCTAAGCGGTACACTGCCTGGCCTCCCAGGCCTTCTGAAATCAGAGTGGAAGACTTTTTAACTTCAGAACTTGTGCATTCTGTATGCACCTAAAGCCAGTGCCATGTGGATGATGCTGAGGTCTGCTGCTAGTTGGAGCAGTAACCAGGTTTTCCTCTCTCTTGACTGTAGGGGTTGAGTGCCTGGATCACTGGGCACTCTGAATCCGATTCTGAGGAAGACATTTTTTATGCTGCTGCCATTCTGGAGCATGGTGCTCTATGGCTTCTACCTGAAAGTAAAATCTTCCACTTTTGCAGTTTGGAGGCTGCAAAGTTTCAATATTTGCTGCTTTTTGCAATGCCTTCAGGCCATATTTTCTAGTTTGTTCCTTCTCAGCAAAGGAGATCTCAGCTCTATCTTTACAGTTCACAGCTTTACTGGAGCTTCCTTTCTGGCCAAACTCGCAACATTTTAAATCATCCTGCTGGACTCTGCTTTTGATTCACAAAATAAAGCTGGCTAAAAGCCCCCAACAGTAGCCATCTCACTGCCTCGACATTTGACTGCCTTGAAATTTCTTCTACCAGATTAATTAGTCCACTGTCCTCAATCTTAGTCTCAGGCAAAGTCCCTGGACATGAGCAAAATGCAAACAAACTCTCTGCCAAGACATAAATACATCAACTGGAGTCCAGCAACCAAAGCAGTCCTTCTTTCCAGCAGAAACCTTCCGAATCTGGTCTTTACCAGCAGCATTTCTATCAGCCTTCTGGTCTTCTGAGCTCTGACTAGAATCTCCCACACAGAACAGCCTAAGACATTTCAGGGTTACTGTTTCAGGTGACATCTCTGAACCTTTCCAAACAATTCCCACAAGACATTTCCAAAGGCTCTTGAACCACACGATCAGGTACAATCACAACAATGGCCCCACTTGCAGTACCAAATTCTGTCTTGGTTACTTTTCTCTCATTGCTGGGACAAAACACCCAACACCCAAAGTGAAGGAAGGAAAGGTTTATTTAGCTCACTGTTTGTGATGCCGTAATCAGCTGGCTCCAAGGCAGGGTGGCATGGCACTGGGGCAACACTTCAAGGCAGCAGCCAGTGCAAAAGGGAAAAGAGTGAGCCTCTTATCCTCCCTTATATTGTACACAGGCCACCCCACCTTCAGGGTGGGTGTAACATTCACAAAATTTCTGGGCCATCCTCCTGTACAGGATGAGGATATTTACAAGGTAAGGATCCTGGCTCCCTGCTGAGCCTCTCAGTTAAACTTCTAAACTTCTCAAGCTGACACAATGTATCAACCATAACACACATCCAGGTTTATTCTCTGCTGAGGCAATTCTCTCTTCACCTGCCTTATACCTTTCCTTCTCTTCTCCTTGGCCGGTACCAGTGTCTCTTCATGACATTAAAAAGTTATGTGTATGTGTGCATGCAGGTGGACAAGCTGTGACAGAAAGCCTTGCTAGGTGGGCACTTTTACACCCTGGTATCCAGGTTCCCCGAACTGGACAACATTGACAGCTGTTTTTGTGTTCCCACAGGGCACTGCTATGCCCTTGGGGCCCTCCTCACATGTAGCTCCCTGGATGTCATTGAGTAAATCTGCCTTGGCTTAGAGTTTACTGTTCCTCCTTCAACCCTGAGCAGTGACCTACGTCCTCTGCTTTCTGATTTCCCAGTCCTCCATGCTCACGACTCGGGTATCATCTAAGGCCACCCCAGTGGACTCTGTTCCTTACACTCTAGCCATCTTCTGTAGATGCCTGAATCACAAGTCTCACACAAGTCCACCACACCCCAAGACAAAGGATAAAACCATTCATCCACTTTCAGTTGGCTTCTTGGGCATCCAAGCTAGGGTACCAAAGGAGGTAATGGGGGCTGGGATCCCTGGCTACTACTCCTCCAGGCTGGGAAAGAGGTAGTAGACTCCAAGAGAGGGACATAAAGAATAAAGAACGAGAAAGTCTTTAGGAAAAGCTGTTGACATTTTCATTCCCTCCTCCCTGCCCCCAGGTACAGGAAGGGAGCAGGTGGTCCCCTCACATATATCCCCACTTCATGAAAGAGTGGGAGGAGCTTCAAGGAGACCACCTGGGAAGGTGGAAGTAGTTGGCATTTGTTGTCTTGAGGCCTTAACTGAAACCCTATTTTGCATCCCAATGCACAGTCAATGTCAGAACACTCCGATGCTCATTTAAATGGTCATGTTGCATCAAGTTAAACTTAAAAATATGGCTGTATGTCATTTTAACATTTGTGAGAGAGAATGAGATGAGCTCAAACCTCAATACAGCTCTTTAAAAAACTCTGACCTTGAACTAAAACAATTTTATTTAAAAATATAGGCATTTTACAGCCTGCAACTTAATTATGTCAACCAAGTACTTCAAAAATTCTATGTAAATGCATCAAGCTAAAAAGGAAGATACAACTATCTTGCAGCATGTGAACATGAAATATTGAATGATGCTAAGTATGATGTGTGAGCTAGAACTAGTTCAGCTCCAGGTTCATCCTATGACCTTGGACAGCTCATTAAGTTTCTCTAAGACTCAATTTTCTGCTCTAAAAAACTGGGCATAATAGTACTTTTCTGATAGGATTACTGTGATAATTTAGTAAGATCACATACATGAAGTGTATAGCATAGAGTGAGCATTCAGTAAATGATGGTTGTTATTACTGGAGTGGCCTCTAAACTTCTAAAGATTTCCATGGAAAGCCTGGCCTGCTGGTGTACACCTGTAGTCTCAGTCCCTCAGGGAGCTGAGGCAGGAGGATGGCTTAAACTCACAAATTCAAGGCCAACTTGGGCAACATAGTGAGACTCTGTGCCAAAGAAAAGCAAAGAAGCCAGCACATGATGGCACATGTCTGTAATCCCAGTACCTTGGAAGCCTGAGCCAGGATTGCAAGTTCAAGCCAGAGCAACTTAATGACTTAGCAAGATCTCACCTCAAAACAAAAAATAAAAAAAGAGCTGGGAATGTAGCTCAGTGCAAAGAACTGAGTTCAATCCCTAGTAATGGGGCAGGGGATAGAGGAGGAGGAAAAGAAAAGAAAAATAATAAGAACAAGAAAGCTTAGCTGGGCATGGTAGCACATGCCTTTAATCCCAGCACTAGGGAGGCTGAGGCAGGAGGATCATTGTGAGTTCAAAACCAGCCTGAGCTACAAAGTGAGTTCAAGACCAGCCTGAACTGCATAGTGAGACCCTGTTTCAAAAAATAGGACCAGGGATTTAGCTCAGTAGCTTAAGCGCCTGCCTGGTAGGCACAAGGTTGTGAGTTCAATCCTTGGTACCAATAAAAAAAAAAAAAGAAAGAAAGAAAGCTTTCTAAGCAGAGCAAAAGGACCAATCCCACCTTGTGTAAAAGGACACTGTACAGCTGGGCCAACATCCTCAGGAGGGACAGACAGAGGGGCCTGAAGCTCCTTCAGGACCAACACAATCCCTGGGGGCCTCTGGAGAATGAGGCTGGAGGTTCCCTTGGAGAGCTTGGTTTCTTGCTTCTAAATGACTGTTTCTCCTGGTCCCTGGCAAGTTCCAGGACGTAATCCTCCATAGCCTCAACTGTCCAGCTGCAGCAAGTCCTCCATGCTCCTCCACACCCTCCACTTTCCCGATGTCTCTGGCTGCTGGGATTTGTGCTGTGCTCTGACCCCAGCCCCATGCCTGGCTCTCAGCAGCTGAGGGAAAGGGAGAACCTGACGATTTGAGATGAACCCATTCTTTACCAAGGGGCAGATGAGAAGGCACAGGTCCTACACTCGCACCCTCGTTTTCCTATCTCAGTCGTAAAACTAGGCCAGGCCTGAAAATGCTTTTTCTGTACCTCAGAATTTAAGGCAGAGAAAAAGCACAGAGCGTGTGTGCCAGTCAAGGCCCTAAGGATTGCACATTTGAATTGAAACAGATACCCAGCTCCAGATTCACAGTAGAGGGCCCCTGGCGATCATAAACATCAAAGCCCCAGGGGGAGAACTTGCTGGAAGGAGGCAGAGCTAATCCACGGTGTCAAAGACTTTAGGTAAAGAAGGTTCTGATGAGAGAAATTCATTTTCCAAAGCTCCCTGGGAATTTTTGAAACCATGCAGAGTTTCCAGAGTAACCGAGAGGAGCAATTCTGGGCCACCTTGTCTTCCTAGAGGTCCTCACCCCCTTCCCAGATCCAGTGCTCTTCGTGCCCCTTGCCTTACCCAGGATGAATAGCTCTTGGGAGGAGTTCTGTAGAGCACATTTGGGGGCAGCTTGCAAACCGGTATTTTTCCCCACTGGCAATATAAGATCTAAACTACCACTTGGGAAATCTAATTACTGTTTGCAGTCTCCCTAGAAATCACTATTGGTTGAAGTCTTTGTGGATGTGGTAAGCATTACCATATGTCAGGTTCTTAATGAGGTACAAAATGATGGTCTGAAACACACACACCAAAAAAGCTTTTCTCTTTTTAGTTCTCCAACATGTAGTGACATGCCACATAGATCAATGACACAGGCACGTAGCCGCCACTGGACACACACGTAAACTCTTCTGTCTATCTGTTGCCTGTGAGAGAGCATCTTTACTACAGGAATTTTTTTAACTGTATGTAGAATCAAAAATGATCCTAGAGAAAGGAATAAATCCATGAGTAGTTCATGCCTCAGTCATCCAGACTGAGTACAAATGACACTCATGGGTAGTTCCTAGCTTGGAATGTCAGTAAGCATAACATTCTCACAAACACATTGAAAAACAAACATTCTCACAAATCAGAGTATTTCAATCTGAGCAATAGGCACGTGGGGTTGGGCGATTCTTTGTTGCGAGGGGCTGGCCTGTCCCATAGGAGGTTTGACCATCTCCTTGGCCTCTTCCCAACAAGTGCCAGTAGTTTTGATGTGGCCACTCCTGGCCAAGTGGTGACAAACCAAAGTATCTTCAAAACTGTGAAATGTCTCCTGGTTGTGAGCTACTGTCATAAATATGTGAGGAAACTGCACAACAGCATTCTGACAGAATCACTTCCAGGCCACCCACTCCCTTTTGTCACTCCCAGCACAGGTCACAGGCTCCTCCTGGAGCCTGGCTTCAGAGCTCCGCACAGCCTTTCTGGGGCCCACCCCGCTTTAATGCTACCAAAGACAACCACACACATCCTTTGTTTTGATTTTACTACTCATCATTTCAGGGAAATAGGACATAACGGAAACAACAAACATGAAAAGGGTCTTAATCAAAGCTGCAAAAAATAGAAATGAACTCAAACTGGCTCGAGTAAATGAATCCAGAAACATCGACGTCATACCCCGGAGACTGAGTCCAGCTGGACCTCCTTCAGACTGGAAGTGGGTCCTGGGAAGCATCCAGGAAGGAAGGCATCGCCCTCCCTGCTTCTCCCAGGGCCTGCACACTGCTTCCCCTCCTGTCTCTGTCCTCATCCTGCGTATCTTATTCAGAGACCCACAGGGCCTGCGGCTCAGCACTCATGTTTCCGAGGCTTCCACAAGTCCCAGGGAGATCCCAGTTGGCCTGCGGTATCTTTCCTCACTAGACTATAAGCTTCCGGCCAGCCGGTGCACCTACGTTTCAGCACGTCTTCTCTGCATCTGACTGTATTTGAGCTGTTCATTTCAGGAATCTTGTGATATAGAAGTTACAGAGGTAGCCAGGCTTTAAAAAGTGAGACATAGTATACAAATAAGGTGGAATTTTTATCTCCTAATAGTGTACTATGATTTGAAAGGGATAGTAACGCTCATGTAAGAAGTTTGATATAATAGAAAAAGCACAAAAGCTGTGTGATCTTGGGCGAGTCATTTCACTACTCTGAATTCTAGGAATAATAATGTTTATTTTACCTCCTCAAAGAGTGCTTAGGTGGTTTAAATAAGAAACACTTGGGTGGTTTATTGAGAAGTTACTCTTCAGACTCTAGTAAAACTCTGTATTATTAGAATCTTCTTTAGCTAAAGTCACTCTATGGACAGGTACTGTGAATTTGTTAACTGAAATAATCTTCCAGCTGTGATCTAACCAAAAGGAAATTTATCATGCCACATAACAGACAGCCCAGAGGTGACTCTGGCCTTGAGGCGCAAAACAAGAGCTCTACCTCCATTTCTTTGTGATTTTCCTCTTATGTCAGCTTTGTCCTCAGCCTGACTTTCCTCATGATCACAATATAGCTGCAAGCTTACTTGAAACAACCTGCTCCCTTGTTTATTTCCAACAAGAGAAGCTGTCTGTCATAGGAAAACATAGAATTAAAGCCTTCCTCTTCCATCTGGTATAATTCAGGACATAACCCACCTAAACTCAGAACTAGTACAGGCTGGGTACCTCTTACCCAAAATGCTTGAGACTGGCAGTGTTTCTGATTTCAAATTTTATTGGATTTTAGAATATTTGCATATATATAATGTAAATCAGGAATGGGATCCAAGTCTAAACACAGAATTCATTTATGTGTCATGGACAATGTATACACAAGGCCTAAATGTTATTTTTTACAATGCTTTTAATAATGATGTACATGAGACAAAATTTCTTGGTATGGAATTTTCTATTCTTGGTGTCATATCAGCTTTAGAAAGGTTTTAGATTTTAGAAAAGTAAAGGGCAAAACAATAGTTTCCAATTTTGAAGGCAGTCAGATTTTGAATTTTTCATTAAGGATGATCAGCCTGTAGTGATCACCTGAATGGGGTTACTGATGGGCTGGAGGCTGAGAGAGTGGTAACTATCCTTGGTTAGACTCAGAATTAGGATCTACCCCCAAAACTGGAAAGTGACAGGTTTCCTGAGTCTCTGGACGCATTTATTTCTCTTACCAAATTGGGGTTCTGTTTGGTAGGAGGAAGAGGTTTGAGAAATGGATACTCAGTGTATGCAAAATCAATAAATAGTGCATCATCTGTGTAGCCTGACTCAGGGAGTCTTTAGTAGCCTTGCGCATCGTCAGGCACCAAGACTGAGAAAAGCAGACTTTCCTCTCCTTTCATCCTTCCTGTGAGCATTTCCATACAATTAAAAAAATAAAAGTATTAGAAAGAAAAGAAAAATCAGAGTAGAGAAAAAAACTACAGTTCACCTTTACAGAAGACTGGGAGATTCTAAAAGTAACCTCAAGGTGGCCCCTGGTTCATGACAACAGGAGACGCACTGTTTCAGACCTTGGTGGGGGAACTTGATCCATGTAAAAGCTTTGGACAGATCGAAGCTACCACCACACTGCAACGGCCCCTTCAGGTGCCAGCCTCTTCTCCCTTCCTCATCAGATCATCCCACATCCACGGACAAGTCGCTGAAGATTTACAGTCAGGCAGAGACGGAGAAGGCAAGGCTGCAGATGTGACCTCTCCCCACTCAGAGATGTCTGTCCTCCCGGGATTTTTGGCATTTTGGAAACATAGCACAAGTTCGCATAACTATTAAATGTTTCCAGATGGATACTTGTTCTTTCCACCTCGTGGACAAGAGTACGGTTGGGTGCTCCCCCAAGCAGCATCCTAGATCAGACAAACATCAACATGACATAAATCCGACATGTCCACCAGGGCAGATTTTTTCCAAGTGAATGGCTCAAGTAGGCCTCTATGGGGCTTATTAAAAATGATGAATGCAAAAATAATTCTTCAGCCTTCCATGTCTCCCTGTTGCCTAAAGGATCAATCTCACATTCCTTAGGCATGACATTCAAGGCTGACCCGGCCCTTTCTTCCTCTCTAACACTCTTGTTCCTCTCACTCCTGGCTGAACAACTCCCCATTCCTGCAGCAATCCTGTCCCTGGGTCCTGTCCTTTCCTGACCAGTCTTTCATCGTTTGCCAACCTGCCAGGGAGATGAGTTCAAGTCCCTACCAGCTGTGCACCTGAGGATATGTGACATCCACCATTCATGTCTTCATGGCCCCCTCGACTTCAGCAGTCCTCAGTCTTGGTTGCAGTGTAGTCACCCAGGAACTCTAAAACAGTATTGATACCAACTCAGCTCAGTGGACTCAGAGTGCAGACAACGTGTCTCACCCTGCAGCAGCAATGGCCAGTGGAGAAGTTCACAGGCCTCTGCAATGGGAGTGCTGATTTGAATTCAGCTCCTCTTCTTCCCAGCCTTGGGATCTTGGCCAAGTCCCTAACTTCTGTGTGCTTCTAGTTCCTTGTCTCAAAATTAAGGCAAGAAATTGTCTCTACCATGTCAGGTTGTGGTGAGGATTAAACAAGATAATATGTTACTGACACCTAGTGTATTGGTTTGATCCTGTATCCCCCCAAGGCCTCATGTAATTTGGACAGGTCTTAGTCTGGCATTTGTGATTGATTTGTTGTCTGGCATTGGGATTGGTGGTGTGAGTGCTCCACCCACCCAGGGGTGGAGCCAACATACAGTTTAAGAGCAAGAGAAACGCAGGTCTTCCTTTTTCCCTCCCTGTCTTGCCGGTTCGCCTTGCTGCTTGGCAGCCATGAATGGCTGCCCTGCCACACCACACTGCCTTGGAGCCAACTAAGTATGGACTGAAATCCCTGAGAACTGTAAGAAATAAACCTTTCCTTCCCTAATTTTGGGCATCAGGTATTTTGTCTCAGCAATGAGTGAAAAGTGACTAAGACACCTAGTATATGTTCAATAAATGTTAGTTACGATAAATGCATGTCAATCTCCTTCTAGAAAACCCTAGGCCACTGTCACAGTTGATACATTGTGTCAATCTGAGAAGTTTAGAAGCTTAACTAAGTACTCAGCAGTTCTACATCCTAGGGTGTAGAGGACAGGCCCTAAGGTAGCTGTTTATGTTCCAGGACTTTGTAATGGTTGATTCATTGTGCCAACTTGAGAAGTTTAGCAGTTTAATGAAGTAACTCAGCAGGGGCCCAGGGTCCTAGCTTTGTAAACATCTTGAGTCCATGCAAAAGGAGGGCATCAGATGGTGTGAGTGCCACACCCACCCTAGGGCAGATAACCTGCTTATAATATGAGGGCGGGAGGGAGGCTTGCTCCTCTCCTTTTGTTCTTGTTGTTTTGCTGTCTCCCACTGCCATGAACTGTTGCTCCCCTGCCATGTGCCACTATGCCTTGGAGCCAGTAGATTACAGACTGAAACCTCCACAAACTGTGAGCTAAATAAACCTTTCTCCTTTTAATTTTGGGCATTATGTGTTTTGTCTCAGCAATGACAAAAAAGTAACTAAGCCATTTTGATGCTAGGACCTGCATCTTGCTTCTCTTTGCCTAATACATAGAATGCACACAAATTTTACTTTGGAATGATGAGTAGATGTATTAATGAAGATGAATTTCAACTTTACGAAATTAGGGAAACTTACATGAAAGAAATTGTCTATGAGATAAAGCTTGCAAGGTGGATAAGATTGGGAAAGGCAGCAGAAGGGTGCAAAGAACTTCCAGGTAGAGCAGTAATATGATTATAAGCCATGGTATTAATGGGCCATGCATGGAGGAAAGATCAAAAGCACAAGGGACCAGAGGAGAAAGTATATAGGAGAGTGGCAGTTTTATACTATTGAAAGGAAGGTTTGGCCATTTTTTCAGAGTTTGTAATGTCTCCCTGAGGAATTTGGGCTTTACTCTGTACAGAATGAGCTCCCTGTGAAAGAGGATTCTGAACAGGTGAATGCACAGTCAGACCTGTGTTAGGAGTTGATCCTTTCAAGATAGAGGAGAGGGTGACCTGGAGCAGGAATAGCAAGGAGCAAGGAATAGGTCAAGAGGTGGCTGTGACTTCTCGATGGATGTTGACATTGCGTGATTTAGGTCTTCCCAACAGAGGACCTCTTTTGACACTCTGCGGTCTCCACCTGCCTTACATTCATTGAGTCACTGCTAAATTTGGTGGTCAAAGCAATGGTGGAAGAGTAGTACTCCCTAAGTTCCTCAACTAATTTGAGCAGTTTTATTGTTGTTTTGTTTTTATTTGTGTTTACTAATTTCTAAGTTGCTAATATACATGCACAGGGTAAAAGTTTAAACAGAGAATTATTTCCCCACTTCCAGTGCAAATTATTTTTCTCTTTATTTGCCTTTTTAGTCCTCTTCCACCTTTAACAAAATACATTCTTCTCTTACATCTTTCATGAGCACAGTAAACATGAAGCATTCTTTTAATAGAAAGATCTGAGGAAAATTTCATTTTACTTTATTTTATTTTTATTAGTATGTTTCAATTCATAATGTATTTAATTCATTGGTACAAATACACTTCATATCTTGATGCTTTTTACTTTCTCTTCTCCCTTCCCTCCCAGGTCCTTCTGTCCTTAGACCCTCTTCACAACACTACAAAACCCATCTTTCTGTTTTCTATATCTTTCTTTTACTTTGATCTTTAAATTATTTACACTTTGAGTTTCTCATATAAGAAAAGCCAGGTGATACTTATTTATGCGATATTTATGTGTGTCTGATTTATTTTACTTAGCATTACAGACTCAAAGTGCATCCGTTTTTCTACGAATGATTCAAATTTTTCCTTCTTTATGGTTGTCTATTACTCCATTGCATAATTTTGCTTTTAAAAATTTCAGTAAGACACAATTTGCAGATTATTTTATGTACATCAGGAGATAGCTACAGCAGTGCAAAATCAAGAGTCATGAAAATAGGTTTGACTTTGTATACAACCTTGAATAAGTTACTCACCCACTCCAAACTGCAGTTTCCTAACTTATTTAAAATGGGAATTATGACAGCACTTGGGAGGCTGAGGTAGGAGGAGTGTTGTGAGTTCAAGGCCGGCTTGGGCTACAACGCAAGCACAAGACTGGCCTGAGCTACATAGTGCAACACTGCCTCAAAAAAACCAGGGCTGGGAGTTTGGCTCAGTGGCTTAAGTGCCTGCCCTGGCAGGCACGAGGTTGTGAGTTCAATCCCCAGTACCAGCAAAAAAAAAAAAAAAAAATGGGGATTATGAATGAGTCATGGTAATATAAATTGTAATCCCAGCACACTTGGAGGCTGAGGCAGGAGGATCACAAGTTTTGCCCAGCCTAGGTATCTTACCAACTTAATGAGCACTTGTCTCAAAAAGTAAAAAGATCTGGGGATGCAACTCAGCACAAAATCCTTTAGTTCAATCTCTTCTACTATAAAGAAAGAATTACGATACAAGTCTGCACTTCCTGCACTAGTTTAATATGAAGAGCAAGTTCGTATTTACTCATTTTCCCAGGAAACCCATATTATTCATCAAGACAAGCACTGCTCCAGGATCTAGCAACTGAACAGTGAACGAGAAAGACTAGTGGAAGCCACAGTCTAAAATTGCACATCAAGTACTTCTTTATTTAAAAACTGTGAAGAACCATATACATATCAGGTGGTATTATTATTTATTAGCAACTTACTCTCTTGTAACTCTGGGCAATGAAAGTTAATTGAGTTGGTTGTGCTGATGTGCTTTCGCTGAAGTATATTTTTCTCTCTCAAAGAAACTTCATGTGCCGCACTAGTACCTCCTCTTCCAGGTTCTTTATATTACATCTCATAGCACAATCCACAAATGTAGGAATCAGTAAGCGATTTTTTCGAAAGCCTCTATTGCTCAGCTTGTATTAGAACCCTGGAGAGTGCGTGAGGAATTAGGGCTCTGACATTGCTGGGCACCCCACAGACCCTGACACTGAACTATCTGAAGGAGCCACCCAATGGCGCTGGCCACGCCCCGGGAGGGGTAAGAGGAAGTTTGAATTTTTTGGCACACATTTCAAATAGTGCACTTACATTTTTAGTGTGTGAATCAATGAAACAAGCAAGGGGAGACATTGCAGAGGTGAGAATAAAGTCTTCCATCATTCTGCTCCCAAGAGAGCAGACCAGTCCCGGTCAGGTTTCATAGTTGCTGAGTCATGGTTGAGCTGCACTTCCTCTGGGATTCGAAGGTTTTCCAGAATTCCACAGGTTGTCATACATCTATCCCAGCAGGAAAAGGTCATGGTCATCATGACTTCTAAGATTGTAGGGCAGCTCTGAGAGCACTCCTCTCTGCTCTCTAGCTTCCCTTTAGGTGGCTATCAATAATGCTATGTTGTTATTTTTATTACCCATAACTCATATACCACAAAATATAGCACATTTAAAGTGTATAATTAAGTGATCTTTACAGCAGAGATTTACTAGATTGTCTTCCCTTTGTATTTTTTGTCTTTTTAGAGAAAGGGGAGAGCGCTCATTACTCACATATTAATCTAACACGCACGCACTGAGCGCCTAAAACATCAAATAGAAATCCCAGCCCTCCTGGAGTTTGCATCCGAGGGGGAACACAAGGGTGGGCAAATGAAATAAGTAAACCATAGAGATCAGAGGTGCTAAGTGACTTGGAGAAAAAGACAGTAGGAAAAGGATGGGGTAGGAGGGACATCACGACTTGAAACTGGATGGTTGGGAGCTGTCTCATGAGACGGTGATAGGTAGAGCAAATAATGGAAAGCGGCAAGGGAGGATGCCATGCACTCGCCCATGGAAAGAGCATCCAGCCAGGGAAAACAGGTGAAATACAATAAGCGCAGAGACCCCGAGGTGCCAGGAATTTCTAGAAACAGACAAGAGTGCAGGTTGCCTGGGGTTTAGTAAGTAAAGGGGAGAATAGTGGTTAATGAAGTCCAAAAACTCAGTGGAGTCCAAGTACAGTAAGGTCTTGAGTTGCCCGTAAAGACTGACTTACATACTTAGTCAGGACGGGAGCCTCTGTAGGGCTTTGAGCAGAGGGGTTCCACAAACCGATTTACTTTGACTGGGGCCATGTTTCCTGTTATGTGGACTGAGAAGGGCAAAAGAAGTACAATTGTCCAGGTGGGCCGGGATTTGACCTGGACCGGGTGTGATGGTAAAGAGGGTGAGAAATGGTCAGATGCTGAGTGGGATTTGAATGGAGAGTTAGAGGTGTTGGCTGGTGGAGAAGATGTGAGGAAAAAAGAATTTAGGATGGTCAGACGAAGCTTTCAATGGTAAGAGCCCACTAGCGGGGCCAGCGGAGTGGGCCCAGCAGGGGAGTTTGGCTTCTGCACATAGCTCATAGGAAAGTTCCTGAAGACCTGAAGCCACGTAAATTGTGCTGGAATTTCTCAAATGAATCAAAGACCAAAAAAGAAAAACTACTTGTTATATCACACTATTTCTAAAATATAACCCCAGATACTTAAGCATCAAGTTGCCAAGTAGATTATATGTATAATTTTAACTCTCTTTTGAAATTAAAGATTACTACTTGTCTGTTACCTTAATTGGGAAATTTAGCACATGATAGTTGTTGCTGGAAATTTACAGTGATCCAGTGTTGCCTGGGGTTACTCTCCGTGCCTAATTAGTCTGTAATACATTTTTAATATACTAAACAGTTTGATTTAAATTTGCTACCTCAGGTACAGTAAGTTTATTAGTACTTCAACCCTAATTTAGTAATTGATTTTTGTTAAGAAACTCTTCATAGCACTTTATCTAAATACTGATCATAAGTTGGTTCAAGACCTCGTTAGGACCAGTTCCTGTTTATCTCTTTCCAAATTTCTCATTCAATGACATCACTTCGGTGGCTTCAAAATCAGCCATCATAGAAGGATTTACACCATAAAAGTAATCCCAACACAGCACCAATAGCACTGTAGGGTTATGCATGTCAGCTTTAGGCCATACAGCATAAGCCAGGAGAAGGGGACCCCTCTGCCCGGAGAGGAGGGTTATATTATCATTAACATTGTTTAAAATTTCTAACAAATAAGGGTAACACAAAGCAGACCAAATTTTTAAGTGTATGGATCCCCTATAATGCTCCCCCTTACCATCTGTGCCCAGGCAGATCCTTCCCACCTACTCCCCCTATTTTTCCAAGTCTGCTCCCTGCCTTGTTCCATGTTTATAACTTTTAATATTTAAAGTCTTAATTTCCTCCTTTATTCAATGAAGATCATCGAGTCTATCATGATGGCTTAGAATAAGGATTCAAGACAACATACAGAATATAGTATAGTACATGCACAATTAACGGCAGTATTAGTAAATCTTTGAGGGTTTCCTTGAAGCCTGAAAAAAAGGGGGCCCCTTATGGATAAGCACTATTTTCATGTGTAAGGTGCTTTCTAACCCCTGGGCTCCACTGATGCTGACCCCTGCTCCCCAGTATCCCTTCTTCCTATTTCTACCTATCTAAACTCAGTTCACTCTTCATGCTTGAACCAGCAGCTACCCCCTCTATGAGGTTTTCTTTTATTCCCACGGTTGACATCATCTCTTTCTTGTCTTTAATAGTCCTGGTTGTTTAGGGAGTCTAAAACAGCCCCACACCTACTGGTTTTGAATCTGCATTTTAACAAGATCCCCAGCTGACTAGCATACACCTTAAGAGAAGCCCTGCTTCTAAACCGAAGTTTCTTGAAACTGGACGCACGTTAGAACTATTAGAGGAGGTTTTAAAAAGTTTAATACCTCAACCCCACCCCTGAGAGATTCTGATTCAGTTGGTCTGGGTGCAGCCTGAATATCAGGATTTTCTAAAATCCCCAGTTGAGGCTAATACGCAGCAAAGTGTGAGAACCAAAGCTCTGTAAACTTCCCCCTCCGCTCTCTTCTGAGGCCTGAAAATTTTTATGCTGTCTCACATGGGGATTATTTTTCTCTGTGCATGTTTTTACACCTCTACGAAGCTGTAAGTCATTTAAGAGTGAGAACTGTTTCTTAATTCAATTTTTATCACCTTCTTCCTAACAAAGCTTAGCCACACAATAGGAGTTTAATAAATACTTATTGAATGATTTATTCGTAATCTGAAAACATTCTCTCAACACCATAAATGTGGATGAAACCCAAATGTGAAGAATAGCTGGATATATTTCAAAATTATGGAGTTGTTTCCTCTTCAGTCCTCTGGCCAAATCTCTGAACACTCAGAGGCTGGTGGCAAGAATGGCTTTTCGGGGACTAGAATCACTGGGTGCCTGGGCAGCAGTCCACTGCCCTCTCGGTGGGATGCTGATAGAAAGCCCAAGCTTGGAGTCCTGAGACTCAAGAGCCCCACATGAAATGCTGCAGCCTCTCCCCACAATACTTCCTGCATCCAATTCAGAACTCCAGGCTGAAACATGACGATGTTATTGTTTCTTTCTCTCTAGGGTGCCATTTAGATACTTACGGGGATTGTTGTTCTCACTATGAAGGCATCTGTTATTGAAATGTTCCTTGGTAAGTACTTTTATATGTGTATCTGGATACCCTTTTAACATTTTACTAGTTCCAAAGAAACTAGCCAAGGAAAGTTTTAAATCAAGACAGAGCACATAAACATTAATAGTGTATCTTTTTATAATACACATTTTAGAGATCTGTTTAAGTGAGGATGCTAAGTACAGATCAAATTTAGGGTGATTTTCATAATGGTAGCATCAGTCTACACTCCCACCAACAGTGGAGAAGAGTTCCTTTTTCCCCACAGACCCACCAGCATCTGTTATTGGCTGATTTTTTTTTTTTTTTTTTTTGATGATAGCCATTCTTTCTGGAGTGAGATGGAATCTCAGTGTTGTTTAAATCTGTATCTCTCAAATGACCAATGATATTGAACATTTTTTATATATTTTATTTGCCATTTGTAATTCTTTATCTGAGAAATGTCTGTTCACTTCAGATACCCATTTTTAGATTGAGTCTATATTTTTGAGTTCTACATATATTCTAAATATTTGTCATTTGTTGGAAGAACAGCTGGCAAAATGTTTTTCATACTCTGTGGATTGCCTCTTCATTCTGTTGGTAATTTCTTTTGCTGTGCAAAAGCTTTTTAATAAGATGCGATCCCAGTTGATTCTTTGTGATATTTTCTGTGTGACTGGGTTTTTGTTCATAAAATATTTGCCTACACCAATGTCTTCAAGAGTTTTACCTACTCTATCTTCCAGCAGATTTAAAGTTTCTGTTTTAGTATTAAGATCTTTGACCCATTCTGGTTTTAGCTTGGTACATGGTGAAAGATATGGGTCCAGTTTTAATCTTCAGTATGCATAAAGCCAGTTTTTCCAGCACCATTTATTAAAGAGACTATCTTTTGTCCAGTAAATGTGTTTGACACCTTTGTAAAAGTGTGTCTGGAGTTGTTTCTGCATCTTCTAATCTGTTCCATTGATATTTGGGTCTGTTTTTTTGCCAGTACCACACTGTTTTTATCACAGTAGTTTTATAGTATAATTTCAAGTCAGGGATTATGATGCTCCCTGTCTTGTCTTTGTTGCCCAGGATTGCCTTTGTTATTCTAGGTCTCTTCTGATTTCAAATGAATTTTAGGATTGTTTGCCTAAGCCTGTGAGATATACTATTGGTATTTTGATTGGCATTTCATTGAATCTGCATGACAATTTAGGAGTACGGCCATTTTCACTGTATTAGTTCTTCCAATCCAAGAGCATGGGATATCTCTCCATTTTCTAATATCCTCTTCAATCTCCTTCTTCAGAGTACTGTAGTTTTCAATGTTGAGGTCTGTTACATCCTTTGTTAGATTGATCCCTAGGTGTTTCATTTTTTTGGATGCTATTGTAAAAGGTGTTGTTTCCTTGATTTCTCTCTCAGTTAGTTTGTTATTCATGTGCAGGAAGGCTATTGATTTTTGAGTGCTAACTTTGTAACCAACTACATTACTGAATTTGCCTATTAAATCTAGTAGTCTTTTGGTGGAGTTTTGGGGGTTGTCTTAGTTACTTTTTGCTCGTTGCCGAGACAAAATACCTGACATCCAAAATTAGGGAAGGAAAGGTTTATTCTTACAGTTTCTCGGGAGTTTCAGTCCTACTTAGTTGGTTCCAAGTCAGCATGGTGTGGAGGGGCTGCCGTTCATGGTGGCTGCAAGCCGCAAGGCGTGCTGGTGAGAGAGAAGAGAGGGGGAAGCGCAGAAGTGCAAGAGGAAGACCCGCCTTCCCTTACACTGTATCTTAGCTCCACCCCTGGGCTTGTGCAACACTCACATTGCCAATCCCAGCACTAGACAACAAACTGAACACAAGCACTAGACTCAGCCCCCTCAGAAGTATGAGAACTTGGGAGTACATAGCATATCACCCAATACAGGGGTCTTCTAAGTAGAGTATCATGTCATCCGCATATAACAATCATTTAACTTCTTCCTTTCCTATCTTTTTCCTTTTATTTCTTTCTTTTGTCTAATTGCTCCAGCTAAAGTTTGCAGGACTATATTGAATAAGAGCAGAGACAATGAACATCCTTGTCTTGTTCCTGACTTTAGAGTGAAAACTTTCAATTTTTGTCCATTTATTATAATGTTGGCTGTTGGTTTGTCATAGATGGCTTTTATCAGATTGAGATAAAGATCATCTATTCCAATTTTCTGTAGGGTTTTTATCATGAATGGGTGCTGGACTTTGTCAAAAGCTTTTTCTGCATCCTTTGAGATGATCATATGATTTTTGTCCTTAGTTCTGTTAATATGGTATATTACATTTGTTGATTTGCATATGTTAAACTATCCCTGCGTCCCTGGGATGAATCCTACTTTGTCATGGTATATAATCTTCTTGATGATTTCCTGCCTTCTGTTTGCCAATATCTTATTGAGCACTTTTGTGTATAGACCTTTGTTTTCATTAAGGTGATTGGCCTGTAGTTCTTTTTTTTGGTTGGATCCTTCTCTGGTTTTGGTATCAGGGTAATGCTTGCTTACAGGAAAGAATTTGGAAGTATTGCTTCTCTTTCAATTTCATTAAAGAGTTGGAGAAGTAGTGGCATTAGATCTTCTCTAAATTTCTTATTGAATTCAGCAGTGAATCCGTCAGTGCCTAGGCTTTTCTTTGTTGGTAGGTTTTTAATTACATCTTTGATTTCATTGATTGATATTGGATTATTTAGAATCTTCGTATCTTCTTTATTCAGCTAGGGTAATTCACATGTATCTAAAAATCTGTCCATTTCTTCTGCATTTTCCCTCTTATTAGAATATGGGTTCTCAAAGTAGGTATTCATGATCTTCTGGATTTCTGCAGGAACTGTTGAGATTTAACCCTTTCCATTCCTGTTTGCATGGACTTGAGTCTTTTTCTTTAAATATGGTTGGCTAAGTGTTTGCCAATTTTATTTAATCCTTCAAACAACCAACTCTTTGATTCATTGATTCTTTGTACTATTTTCTTAGTCTCCATTTTATTAATTTCTGCTCAGATCTTTGTAATTTGCTTCCTTGCACAAGGTTTTGGCTTCACTTGCTCTTCTTTTTCTAGAAGCCTGACATTCAAGTACATTAGTTTATTTATTTGAGCTCATTCTTTTTCTGATGTAGGAATTTATGACTATAAATTTCCCTCATAGGACTGCTTTCATTTTGTCCCATAAATTCCAGCATGCTGTGTTGGCATTATTGTTTAATTGTAGAAACTGTTTAATTTCTTCTTTAATTTCATCTGTGACTCATTGATATTCAGGAGGGTATTATTTAATTTTCATGGGTTTATGATGTTTTGGTTTCTTTTGCCATTGATTTCCAATTTCATTGCACTATGGTCTGGTAATATGCATGGGATAATTGCAACTCCTCTGCATTTATTTAAGCATGTTTTATGAGCAGGTATGTGATCTATTTTGGAGAACATCCCATGTGCAGCTTAGAAGACTCTGTATTCTGATGTGGGGTGGAACACACTGGAGACATCTACTAAGTCCATTTGTTCAAAAAATTAGTTCAGTTCTCATATTTCTTTGTGAGTTTTTGTCTAGTTGATCTGTCTATCTGTGACAGTGAGGTATTGCATTTGCCCATTATAATTGTATTAGTGCTCACTTGATTTTTCATATCCATTAATATTTGCTTTATATAGTTAGGTGCACTAGTATTTGGTGCATATATATTTATGATTGTTATCTTTACCTCTTGGATTGTTCCCTAACAATGATGTGGTGACCTTTTCTGTCTCTCTTGATCCATCTTGGCTTGAAATCCACTTTGTCTGCAAATACGATAGCTACCCCTGCTTTTTCCTGAGTTCCTGTCTCATGGAGTATTGTTTTCCATCATTTGACATTCAGCCTACAAATATTTTTTATTAACTATGTTTCCTGTATACAGCATATTCTTAGACCTTGCTTCTTCATCCATTCCCTGAGTCTGTTTCTTTTGATTGGTGAATAAAGACCATTTACATAGATGGTTGTAACTGAAACATATTGACTTATCCTTGTCATGTTATTTTCCTGTTGTTGGTTTCCTTTCTTTCCCCTGTATTTGTTTACTTGTCTTGCCTGGTGAATTAATTCTTTTGCGGTTCATGTGTTGTAGTCTTCATTATCTCTTTTTAGAATGCCCTCCAGAACATTTTGCAGTACTGGTTTGGTGTTCATGAATTTCCTCAGGTATTCTTTGTCATCTGAGTATCTTATTTCTCCACTGATTTTGAAAGCTTTGTGGGGCACAACAATCTAGGTTGGAAGTTGTTTTCTTTTAGGGCTTGATATACTTCATTCCAAGCCTTCATTGACTTAAGGATTTGTGTAAAAATCTACTTTAATTCTGATGGGCTTTCCTTTGTAAGTGACTTATTTCTTTTCCCTAATTGCTTTTAATATTTTGCTCTTGTGTTGAATTTATGAAATCCTAATTATTATAGGCCTTAGGGTAGTTTTGGGGTTTTTTTTGTTTGTTTGTTTGTTTTTTGTTTTTTGTTCATAGGTAATTGGATTTCTATACACCTCACTTACCTGTATGTCAAATTCTTTTTACATGCTTGGGAAGTTTTCTGCCATTACTTCTCTGAACAGTTTTTTTCCTGTTATTTGTGCTGACTCCTGTTTTTTTATTGAGTAGGATCAAACCTGTTATTCTTTTTTGCATCATCTAGTGGCTGTTGGATTGATTTTTTGCGGTCCCTTGCTATTTTTAAGAAATTTTGCTTTTCATGGTCACTAACTGCAATCCTGTCTTCTAGATCTGATATTTTGTCCTCACATTGGTACATTTTGCTGCATATACTTTCAATAGAATTTTTAATCTCCTGGATATCTTATTGAATCATGTATTCTGTTTCTTTCCTGTGTTGGGTATTCATGGTTTTCATCATTTTTCTAAGCTGCTCTATTTTTTTTATCAGTAGCTTTCTAGATTCACTAATTATTACTTTCATTATGCTCATTATCTCTGAATTTATCTGAGGAATTATTTCTGATTTGACTTTTTTCTACAGCCTCATTAATCTGCTTAGTTACCACTTCAGAGAGTCCAGTTGGATGGCTTTTAAATCGTTTCACTTCTTTGTCCTCTGTGTTTGCCATTGGCAAGCTGGAAGTCTGAGTTTGTATCTTGCTTAAATGTCTTCTCATTTTCTATTTTTTTAGTTTTAATAGCATCATTTATGACGCTCAGACAGTCTCAGTCATGACTTGCAAAGAAGAATAGACTAGAACAATTATATCACCTCGGCTAAAGTAGTATAATCAGTAATAACAACAGCATCAAATGCAATCTAGAAAATGACAAACTGTAGTAACCATTAATTTCACAACTTTAACCATATGAACAAGATTCTTAGTCATATAACAAAATCTAAAACAAACCAGAGAATTGTATATGGTAAATATCCCTTCAATATGCAATTTTACCCTCACGGAGTACATCTAAAAGGGATGGGGGGGAATAGAGAAATAAAAAAAAGAGAAAGCAATTAGAAGCAAGACTGGAGGAAAAAGGAAGATTATGCAAGCTTTGGGAGTTGGTGAAGAAGATAGGCAGGAAAGAAGGAAAAAGCAGAAACAAAAACAGAACAAAATAACAATTACAACAAAATTAGGAACAATTTTCTCGCTCTTATGAAAACAAGAACAAACAAGAAAAATGAAAAAAATTAATTAAGAAATAAGGAAAGGAATAAAAACAGAAAATTATGCCCATATCCGGGCATATCTCTACTGTCACTGACTGAGAGGGCAGACCAAGACCAGATCCATGTTGATTGATCCCAGCAAGCCAGCAGTAGAATGACAGTAATGGTGGATAATCCCATCAAACCTGGGCCTTTAGTTCCAGTGAAGTTCAGGTTGCTTCTGCTTTCTGGCCAGGAGGCTGAGACCTGAGTTTTTCAGCCCACAGTACTCCAAATGCCTCTTGCTGGCTTGAACTTGGCTCCCTCACCTCCTACCAGCTTGAACTCAGTCGTGCCTCACCTTGACACTTGGGACCACTAGATGGAGCCAGCCCACAGCTGCTCTGAGTTCTGGTTTCAATGGATCCCTTTCCAAAATGTCTGCTTGCCAATCACCTTCTGCTGGGGGGCATCTGAATCCAAATAACTCACCAATTGCTGCAGATTACAGCATTCACTGCTGTGTTCCACTTGGTGCATTTCTCTGTGGAGGCTTCTAGGGTCACCAGCAGAATCAAGTATGAAAGAATGCAAAAGGGCCATTTGAACATTGGCAAAAATGAGTGTCTAGGGTGGGTCATGAGGAGTGTCAGCATAATCACACTTGCCAACTGAATCAGGCAACAAGGATTAGTTTCCTCAAATATAGAAGGAGAGGCCAATACCATGGAGAAGAGGTGCTTATGCCACTGTCCATAGGAAGATCTCATCCTCTGGAAAATAAAATAATTAGGATTTAGGAGCTCAATGTGTCATCTCATAAGTATCCTCCCAAACATCTCCCCAATTTATGGGATCTCATATTTTTCTGATCAGAGTCCTCACTTTTTCTTCAGATACCTTTGAGGCTGAGCATTAAGTTTATGATGTATTTTAGCCAATCGAAATATGAGGACCTGTGTTTGGATTTCTACAATCTCACACTGGCAGCTAAAGGAGAGAAGACTCTATTTCAGGACCTGCTTAGAAATTTTTAGATTCTTTGTTTGTTTCTGAAGCTGGAAATTTGAATCTTTGAGCTCCTTATTTTCTTTTATTAATTTGACTTCACACTTAGAAGGCTTTAGTTTTTTTTTATGCATGTCTGGAGTTCATGATTTTCCTTCACTAGTTTGTTCAGAGATGCTGAGAGCAATCAGTCAGCACCTTTTTATTTCCCACTCTACCAAAAATACTCAAAAGTGCTGTATATAGTCACTAAATTCCTTGCATCTCACAAGTGGTGAATTAGGACAATCAAATGGATCTACACTACATATTACTTTAAATGGTTCACACCATGGACTATCAGAAGAGACTATGGCAACTATAGACCTCATCAAACTAGAGAGCAAACTCCAGGAACCACAGAACCCATTAAAGAAATTCATCCTTACACTTTCGTTTTCCTAGAG
The DNA here is from genome assembly GCA_004363535.1 of Dasyprocta punctata. Classification (NCBI taxonomy): domain Eukaryota; kingdom Metazoa; phylum Chordata; class Mammalia; order Rodentia; family Dasyproctidae; genus Dasyprocta; species Dasyprocta punctata. Next base: position 95,020 of record RJWM01002060.1, on the reverse strand, counting down.
CCTTTCCTGGTACCAAACACTGTATCAGTTAGGGCTCATTAGAGAATAGATTTAGGCTTACAATGACCATCTGCAGAGTCACGTGTGAAAGAATGCAAAAGAACCATAAGTGTGCTGGAGAGCTGGAGGATCCAGTCAAAGCCCTGGGACTCACTACAGAGTCCTTTGCAAATCTACTTGGGAAGCCAAAGGGTCTGCATTGGAAGCCTGAAGAGTAAGTGCTGGAAGCCTGGAGATAAATGTCCAAAGGCAATGGCAAAGACTGGAGCCCCTTCAAAGAAGCAAAAGCAAGACTTCTTTCTTCTTTACCTTGTTATTTCATCAAGGTTATAAGCCTATTGATTGGAGCCACCCACACTCAAGATGGGTCTTCCCTCTTCAGTAAAACAGACATCCAGACACACCCAGAACTGTACTAAACCAATCTGCTAGGCATTTTTTATTCAAGTTGACACCACAACTAATTGTCACAAATGGCCATTATCAAAAAGACAAAAGATCACTAGTGCTAGGATCTGAAGAAGAGGAAACCGTACACACTGTCAGTAGAAATGTAATTATTTTAGAGCTAGTATGGAAAACTGTATGGAAGTGCCTCAAAAAATTAAAAATAAAACTATTACATAATCCATCAATCTTTTTTCTGGGTATATAGTATATCCAAAGGAAATGGGATAAGTATGTTAAAGACCTGGGTGTGTAATTCAGTAATAGCACACTTGCCTGGAATGTGACACTCTGATTTCAATCCCAGCACCAAAAGTCTAAAATAGTATATTAAGAAGATACTTGCACTGCTATGTTGATTACAGCAGTTCACAGTAGCTAATAGCTAAGACATGGAATTTATTTAAATTTCCGTTGCTTCATTGATGGATGAATGGGTAAAGTAAATGTGAGATATACCTATCACAGCTTTAAAAAAAAGAAGAAAATCATACTACCTGTGACATGAATAAAATAGAGAGTGAAATAAGTTAGACACAGAAGACAAATACTGTATGATCTCACCTGTACAGAAAATCTAAAAATGTCAAACTCCTAGAAGTAGGAAGTACAATGGTGGTTTATAGGGTCAATGAGAAGGGAGTCCTACATGTGCACTTTGGAGGAGTAAGTAGAATAAAGGGGTAAGAGAGTTGCTAGAAAATTTGCATTTTGACCCCATTTTGTAACCCCTAAATAATCACAGGTTTAACCAAGATACTAATCTTTACCTTGCTTCCTCTCTAAAATAAAGATGACCCCAAAGCTCCTCTCAGGTTTAATATTCAGTGATTTGAAGCATCTTTTTATATTCTATGTGATTGTAATAAAATTGCCATATCTTTGCTACAAAACCCTGATTTATGTGATGCTAAATATTTCAATGGTACATAGTCCCAAATTAAAGCATTAGGGAAATTTGAACTGTTTTAAACAACCTAATTTACAAATCAGTCCTCAAGGAGAAATTGTGACTACTACCAGTGTTAGTTTATTGAAGGACTCTAAAAAAGATAAACAAGAAGTTTGAGAGCTAGAATGCAGCATTTCTGCAAAGTCCTAGGTACCTAAGTATTCAGTAAGTACTTCCTGATTAGATTATTAACTGGATGTTCTGGTACTTTGCATCTTTTCTTGAAAGTAAATTATAATTTATTACTGTCTCAGTTACTTTTCTCTCATTGCTGAGACAAAATACCCAACCTTGAAAGTTAAGGAAGGAAAGGTTTATTTAACTCAGTCTGTAGAGGTTTCAGTCCATAATTGGCTGGCTCCAAGGCAGGATGGCACATGGGACAAAGGCAATAGTTCATGGCCAGGGAAGGCAGCAAAAGTAGCAAGAGTAAAAGGGAGGAGCAAGCCTCTTTTTTCATCCATTATACTGTAAGCAGGCTACCTGCCCTAGGACAGGTGTAGCATTTACACTCCCAATCCTGGAACTAGACAATGAACCAATCACAAACTCTAGATTTAGTCACCTCTAAAAAGTCTACCCTCCACCCTCGTGGCCACATGAGGCTTTAGGGGGACATTCAGACACAAACCATAACAACTACTGACAGGAAAACTAGAAAACATGAGCAGAGATTTATCATGCCACTAATTTTAGAAAGTACTTTTCACTATTATATGATTTCAATATGATTAAGAATAATTTATTATGTTTCCTAATGACTAAATAACTATTATATATATATTATATAATTTATACATAAATTACATAGTGTAAAAGGGGAAAATATAGAATATATTAAATAGAAATCATAATTTAACCAAATTTATTGGCACTTTGGTATATTTGGTGCAGTTATTTCTCTGCATGTATTTTAAATTTGTCAGAATCATTCTTAAATTTAGAACTGAGCTCTTCACAGGTAATTTAATATCCTGCTACACACCATTTTTAATAAGTGGTTAGGATTTTCCTATTGTTGGGACATTTCCAACATTTCATTATTTCCAGATTTCCATTAGAAATGCTATAATGAGCATTTTTTACATAAATCTTTGTCTATAACACTGATTACAACTTGGGATCTATTCCTAGGAGTGTATTTTCAGGTCAAAGAATATAAGTATTTTTAAGGCTCTTGAAAACAATTATCAAGTTGCTTTCCAGAATGGCTGCACCTGCTTAGACTTTACCAACAGTGCACAGAAATTCACTAACCTCAAACCCCTGCCAAGATTAAGTATAATCTTGTGTTCTATATTTACTGACATTAATATAGGAAAACAGTCCCTCATTTTGTTTTATCATGCATTTTTAATGAGCTTAAATGTTATTTCAAGTTTATTCATGTATATCTTCTGTTTGTTGTCCATATGAGTCATTTTTAAAGTCGTATTTCAAAAAAATTATACCTCAGGTATCTTAAATGCACTGTCACACCAGAAAGAACAAAGCAGTGACAATTTTTTACTCAAAAAAGCAATTTAATATTTAATTTCCTTGAGATTTCAATTACTACTAAAGAAAGATGAGACCTTTTTATGTTATTTAAAGCTAGCACATCAGATCTGAAAATACACAGAGGAATTGCTACAGAGTAGGTAAATTATGACTGCCTTGGAACTTTGGATTCTGGACTTCATTTCCTCGAGGTCTGTAGACACTAATAATCTCAGCAGACAGACAATGATCAACTCTTGTGAACAGGACTGGGTTTCAGACCTGTCTGCCGCTTTGTCCATGGACACAGGCATCAGCTCTATTTGGGTGCTCTGCTGGGCAGTCAAGGGAAACAAATGCAAGACTGATGTTTCTCTCACCCAAGTTGAACATGCAACTCACTGTTTCCAATGCAGCAAGAGAAGTCTTGCAGGTCAGAAAACAAGCCTTGCTCCAGGGCACAAGCACACTTACAAGCCTTGTTGACCAGCCTGCTCTTGGAGGAGTGGTTCATAGGGAGCTTCAATTAACAAGCACAAAAACTGGGGGGAGGACCTGTGTGAACAATTAATGACAATGATTGTATTAACCACTGCTGTTAAACTGAATTAGTGATGCATGTTTTTGGCCCACAGGGTCTTGGGTGACTAAACAAGTAATGGTGTGATCTCTGAAATATTTCTAGTTCTAGTGTTGATGGAGCATTGGGGAGGGTTGTACGCCATGCCACACTATGTCACACGGTAACACCAAGGGGTGGACAACGAGCCACTGCTCTGCTGGAACATACAGTTCCTGGTAATTCTAAATCCAGCACTGGTAAAAGAACTACAGAAGCAGTTTAAAATATTTGAAGATGGGGAAAGTGGGAGACGGCACATAACAGACATGGTGGACAGCTACTCTGGTTGGTTAAGGAGTATTCAAAAGTGAGTAACAGTGGATTTCTTATCTGCATCTCCTTTTACTGAGATCTGTGTTCCATGCTTAGGTGATATCTTTGGGACTTCTTTACCCCGAGGCCCAGGGCAAGGTTTTTCCATTACTTGACTCTATCTATCTCTAAAAGCAATCGCTTTTTGTGCTAATAATTTTCTGGACAATGTTTCATGTCTATATCTTATACCCTAAAAAACTGCTGTGAATATAACCATATGCAATGTGCTGATTATTGTTACTCTCCTATTGGTTGGTTGTGAAATTGTTTTGCTTTGGTTTCTTACTTTTCTTCTGTTTAAAATAAAAATAAAAAATAAAAAAAAGAAATATGTGCGGTATGATTGCAACATATGGCGAAAGTTTAAATTTTAAAAATGTATTGCCATAAAAGATACTTTGCCATGAAGAAAAAGAAAAATGATCTCTTTTACAGTCTGGGAAGTACTCCAACTACCTCCAATTTGCCCTTTAATGTGCTCCTCACTCTTTTTAAGAAATTGAAAAAAAGTGGTTCATGTCTTTGAATTATTGGTGTAATTTTGCTAGCAATGCTTCCTTCTTTAAACATGACTAATAACTAGAATCAGTTACAACTTGTGCTTTTAGAAACACAAGCTGGAGTTAGAAGTGTAAGTTTCTGGGGGAGGTAAGGGTGTAAGTCGGTAAGAGTGGCTAGTCCAACCCAATCTATCTTCTGGTTACTCTCCTGATGACAACCACCTGCCCTGAAACAGGTAATCTCAGGGGATGCCTTGGGGGCACATAAAAATCAAATAGGGGTTAAAAAGGATGCCTAATTTTCCCCCTGTTGTTTGTGGAAATCTTAATGTCAAATTCTCCTGCTCTTTTTATATTCTTAATCACTGAAATTTGTTCAACCCTCATATATTGAGAAAGAGCTATTTAAATATTTTTTCCACCTATGCATGGCCTGCCTACTCCCTAGAGGCAAAATAAAATGCAGAAAAAATATTTATTATGATACTATTTCACAACTAGAATTGTACTGGAAAAGAGAGAAAAAATGATCAGAATTACTTTATGTTCAGACTTTCTTTGCATTAAGAGATAACCGTTACTTGTGTTCAAAATGTAAATGTAAGCCACAAGAAAACCAGACACCTCTGCCCTTAAGGCACAATCAGATGCCTCTGCTGTTACTGAGCCTGAGGGTCCCCTCCCTTGCCCTTTGGACCCTGAGGACAAAGTTTCTAAAGCAACCTTAATCAGAGCCTCATTCACTATTACTGAGCCTGAGGTTCCCTCCTTGCCCTTTGGGTCCTAAGGGTGAGGCTTCTAAACCAGTCATAATTGAAGCCTCTACTGGGCCATATTGATCCTTAGATGATTTTGTTCAAGCTCCTCAAGGACAGTGCCCCTTAGAGAAAATAAATGCAAATTCGGCACTACCTGTGTTCATGTCTCCTTTTCTCTAAGTGACCTCAAACAGATCAAACAGGACCTGAAAATGTTTTCAGATGATCCTGATAAGTACATTGAAGTCTTTAGGGGACTTACTCCGACCTATAAATAAGACTAAAAGGATATAATGCTAATCTTAAATCCAACATTGACTTCTAATGAAAGACAAGCAGCATTACAAGCTGCTATTACATTTAGAGATAAATATCATATTGTTAATTTTAAAAGGTCAAAAGACAGACAGCCAGTCAAACAGCTGTTCCCTACTGGAGCCCAAACAATCCCTACACAAGATCCCTTCTGGTGTACCAACCAGGTGGGAGATTAAGATAGGAGATATCTTCCGACATGAATTCTTAAAGGTCTAAAGAAGATGAGAACTAAGCCTTTCAATTATCTTAAACTGTAAACTGTTCATCAAAAAAAAAGATGAAAACCCCTCTGTCTTCTTAGATCATTTACAAGAGACACTGATAAAACATATGTCTATGTCCCCTGATTATTCTTAGACAGATTATTCTTAAAAATAAGATTATTATCCAGTCAGCCTCAGATATTAGAAAAAAACTACAAAAGATGTCTATTGCCCTAGATAGCCCACTTAGTACTTCAGTGAAAATTGCCTCCTCAGTACTTTATCATCAGGACCAAGAGGAGGCTGAGGGGAAAAAGCAAAGAGACCAAGAAAAAATGGCTGCCTTGCTTGCAGTCTTAAAAAGAATAGACACTAAGTCTGATTTCTAGGCCTCCAAAAAGTTCAATGAATAAATCCACCTGCTGCCACTGCAAACATCCAGGCCACCTTAAGAGAGATTATAATAAGAACTGCCATCACAATAGGCCCCCTGATTGCAAAGGTGACCACTAACAGTTAGACTGCCCCACTGAGGCAGAGATCCCAGGGATCAGATCCATCTTACCAGCTAGATCAGTAAGACGATAGGGCCCCAGGGCACTCTCTGTCTTCTCCTCTGCACTGTCAGCTCCGTGGAGGAGTCCCTGATAATCATGACTATAGAAGGAAAAAGAAACCCAGCCTATTGCTGGACACTGGCACGTGTCTCTTCATCCTTCTTTTCAACCCTGTCCTTCCTCCCAGTCATCATACTTCAGTGAAAGGAGTCACTAGATGAGAGATAATCTGACATTTCTCACAACCCTTAGGCTGTAACCGGGATGGCTTTCTTATCACTCATTCCTTTAAATTATGCCCAGAAGTCCAGTTCCTCTCCTGGGGAAAGATATCTGATTTTGTTTAACTCCTAGAACATCCATACACCCAGGTCAGGACACTGCTTCCCCGTCGTGCAGACAAAAATAAAAATCCTAAAGAATGGACAACTAAAGATAAAATAGATAAAACAGTAAGACCTACCGCAGTGCCAATACATCTCAAAGATCCTATTTTTCCTCACCAGAGACCGTATCCTAAGGCCTAAGGCTAAAAGAAGATCGTTGTCTATAATCAGTAGTTTAAGGGTGTAAGGTGTACTCAAAAAACACTTTACAACACTCCAATCTTGAGGGTACAAAAACCCAGTGGAAAGTAAAAGTTGGTACAAGACCTGAGGCTGACAAATGAGGTGACAGTGCCAATCCACCTGGTGGTACCTAACCCATAAACGCTTCTTCTCACATCCCAAAAGATGTCATCTGGTTTTCAGTGGTGGATTAAAAGATGCCTTCTTTTATATTTCCTTACATACAGATTCCCACAACTAGTTCAGTCTATGCTTTCTCAAGAGTTTAGAGACAGTCTTCATCTTTTTGGTCAAATACTTTCCCACGACTTGGCATACTTTAAATTTTTCCAAGTCACAGTCCTACAGTATGTAGATAATACACTATTTTGTGTGCCCTCAAAAGAACTCTCTAGCCGAGGTACCCATACTCTGCTAAATTTTCTAACAGACAGAGGTTATAGTCTCTAGGGCTAAGGCACAACTTTGCAGCCTTGAGGTAGAATACTTGGGCCTTATCATATCTAAGAGAACACAAAGGCTAGGGAAAGAGAAAATTAAACCAATACTTTCCTTCCCACAACCCAAGACCCTAGAACAGCTAAGGTGATTCTTAAGAAATAACAGCTTTTTTGCCAGTAGATATCAAGATATGGTGAAATTGCATGACCCCTCTATAACTTACCAAGAAAGCCCAAAAGACAGATACCCATATTTTAACCTGAAAAGCTGATTTCCAAACTACATTCCAAAAGCTTAAATAAGTGCTCCAAAATGCCCCAACATTGTGCCTACCGACAGGACACCATTTCAATCTGTATGTTGATAAAAGGCAGGCATGGCTTTGGGAGTTCTTACTCGGGATCAGAACCTGCTTAACAGCCTATAGTGTATCTGAGTCATAAATAGACACTGTACCAAAGGATTTGCCTCTGTACCTTAGAGTTGTGGTTGCCATAGCTCTCCCAATACCAGAGGCATCCAAGCTGATTTCAGACAAAGATCTCACTGTATATTCTATCGTGATGGCCAACAATCATGGATCTCAAGATGGCTACTTTCAGATATGAGATGATTCCATGTGGTTAGCCCTTACTATCTGACACCTTAATAAAAAGGCTCCTTACGTTAAAAACAGAAAAGTAAGTCCTATTCTCATTGACCTAACTCTCCTAAATACTTGAGATAAGTATGCCCTAAACAGTGTATGCACATCGTAACATTACAGGTCAAAGACTGATTTACAATGGACGGATTTAATTGCCCTAAAATTAGAAAGCCTCCAATGATGCTCATTGATTCTATGGAACCAATTTATGGATGTGACAGCCCCCTAGATAGAGAGGGAGATGCACACTGATATTTTCATGGTTACAAGGCAGGAATGTCAAAAATATCAGCAAACCTGCAAACTTACCCCATCTACAATACTGATGGTCTCAAAGCATGTTTCACTGTTATGATCATTTGGCTTCTATCTTTATCTCTTCCCTAAGGTTAGAAGATGGCATACAACACATTAAGGACTTGACTACCTGTACTATATTCAATGAGCCCTAAGTGGCACCTGAAAGGGTCTCCCTCCTAAATGAAGAAGTAAAATTAATGAGGCAAGCCATCCTCCAAAATCAAATGCCATTAAACATCCTAACAACAGCACAAGGGGGTACTTGTGCAATTATGAAAACCGAATGCTGTGTCTACATTCTTGATCCTTCTGCTAATATATCCATGACTGTTTAAGGTATTAAACAACTGGTTAATGCCATGTCAGATTCTAAAATTCCATAGACTTTCTCCTTACCTTCTTTGTGAGAGGCTATTATTGGCTTCTCCTGAGTGAAACATTTGTGGGTTATAGTCATAATAATCTTGTTGATCTTATTATTTGGCCCATATATACTTAACTGTTTCTTTGGCTTTGTCTCTTCCAGACATAAAGCTATATGCTTTCTCAAGATGAGAATGCCTGGCATCTATTGAGGGCCTTACTATAGACCCTCTACAAAGTATCTCTGACTGCCAATCACAACTATGACCCCTTTCAGCCAGAAGTACCCAGAACAGTCTTTGCCCCTTCCCATCTCATGGCAGTTAGGGGTAGCTCTTCAGAGCAGGGGATATTATAGACAACTAAGTTAGGTAGAAATATTATAGGCAGTCAGACCGGGCTAGGCCCTCGAGGAAGTCAGTGCAAAGGATGAGAATGCATCACAACTGTGGCTAGAGACAAATCTAAAAATTATTAAAGTCACAATGGTCAGATTTACATACCTCCCTAAGGGTTACAAAGAAGCTTGAAATTATTGATACCTGATAAGATCTTGATAAGATTGTGGCAAGATAGAGAGATGAAGAAAGTAGAAAAAAGGCCTTTATTGCAGGCACAGGAGGATTGCAGAAGAGACGCAGGCACTCTCAGTGAGAACAAAGAAGTGGAAGTACTTTTGTCAGGCCTGGCCGGGGGGGAGGAGTTTGGGAGGTGGGCAAAATGACATATCTGATTTGAAGAAGCATCTGCATGCACAAAAGAGAATACAGAAAGATTTACTAGGGGGTAGGGGTGGAGTGCTTGGGTGGTTGTAGAGTCTTGGGATTAGAGAGGGCTCCACGCATGCGCAAAAAGGGAGCAGGAGGTTTGTCTCTGGAAAGAGAAGAACATAGAAGCTACTCTTAGAGAGACCAATTGCTTCCCTGGGCCTGGTACCAAGTTAGGCAGATATCATGTTAGAGATAGCTAAGCCTCAGGCTGGTAGAGTTTATCAATACCCTTTTGAGATTTCCCACATAAACAAATGATTGTCTCATCAGGGGCCATACTTGGAATCTTACTGGTTGATCATAGTTTTGACCCATTACTTTGTTCCATAAAACTTCCTCTAACAAGTGGCTTTACTGGCAGCCCATCCAGGACCCCTCCTGTTTCCCAAGAGCTATTCCTACTCCCCATTCCTTTTCCCAATAAATTTTCCTACTCTTAACCTCTGTTGTTCCTGAAAAGTCGTTCTTCAACTTCAAGGAGCATAACGTTGGCATATTGGACATCTTAGCAGGTTGGGAATTACATTTATTTCCCCTATATCCTTTAAAGGTCCTATATCACTAATAGTCAAACTTGGTGATAATTTAATGGTTGCATCATTGGCATAGATTTAGCTACTCTCTGCTTAAGTTGCAGTAACACACTATCGTAGTCAGGTGGCTTATAAAAAACCAGAAATTTATTTGCAAAATTTCTAGAGGCTGGGAAAGATCAAGGCAGTGTCTGGTGACAACTCATTTCCTGGTTTAGAGACAGCCACCATTTCAGTGTGTCTTCACAGGATGGCAGGGACAAGGCAGTCTTCTGGGACTTCTTTTTAAATGGCACTAATTCTATTGATGAGGCCTCTTCCTTCATGACCTAGTCATCTAACAACAGCTCTACCTTCTACTACCATCACCTCAGGTTAGGATTTCCACATATGAATTGTGGGAGGCAGATAAAGTTTCATTCTATAGCAGCTAAAAAAAAAAAGTCTTAAAACAAACACAAAATTTTCCTAATCCCTTGGTAACATTACCATCTTTTCCTTTAAAAATAGCTGACAATTCAGGAATTCCTGAGTCCATTGATACTGAAGTTAAGCATCCATATTGTGCTAAAAAAAAAAAAAAAAAAAAAAAATACATAAGTTAGGTGGTCAAATACTTTGTTTTTAAATTTTTATTTATTTTTGCTATGCTGAGGATAGTTCCCCAGGCCTTGTGCAGTCTAGGCAAGTCTCTGTCACTGAGCCACTTCCCCAACCCAAAGTGTCCCTTTCAATTGTTTATTTCCCCACATTCACCTCCAGGGTCCCAACTTTTTCCCAAAAGTGAGTTTCTCATGAAAGTGGCTAAATGGTGGTAAATTAAAGCAGTGTCACTGTCAGGTGGCTGAGATGGAAAGATGCCTGGAAAGGAAGGAAAAAGGATAAAGAATTGATGAGCATTTTGAAAGGAAAAGCACTGCTTTTCTGCCAGGGATATAGCTCAGTGGCACAAGTGCCTTCCTGGCAAGTGCAAGGTCATGAGTTCAATCCCCAATATCCCCCCCAAAAAACACTACTTTTCTGCTTACAGATAGAATTAATGCAAGAATGGAGAAGCATTTTCATACACTGCTAATAAAAATTGCTATGAGAAATTGTCACAATATATATTAAAATTTTAAGTGCACATAAATTTCAGGTAAAAACATTCTATTTGAAAATTTATTTTAAGGAAATAAGGCTCTTTGCAAAGATGAAGTTGTTTTATATTAAATGGAAAATTGACTAAATTACAATACAATCATGTAGTATAATACTTTAGGCAGCTAAAATTATTGTTTTCTCAAGAACATTTACTGACAAGAAAAAATGAAGGTAAATATCCTTAAGTTGGAATAAGTTACAAAATGTTATGAGTAGTATCATTAAAATCAAATATTTTTAGAAGCCTCTCTCTGTATCTCTAGATATGTATAGATATACAGATATAGAGAGTGAAAGAGGTGAGGTGAGCAGAGAGGGAAGAAAAGAGGGAGAGAGGCAGAGAAAGATAGAAAAATAATAATATCCATTGTGCTCATCCATATTTTCTGAACTGGTTTTTATTGTGCTTTTTACATATTTCTACCAGGGTCATGCATGACTTTTGTAGCTAGAAAAAAAGTCAATGTTATTTTTTTAAAAGCTCAAGGCTCAAGTTAATTTTATGTATATGAAAAGAAACTGAGATTGTGACTTCAAGTTTAGAAGGATAAAGAGTTCTCCCTTCTTCCTCATCACCATGCTTCCCAGAGGACAGAAAATCCAAATGCTGTTTGAGGTTCAGTTTGGGGTTTTGGGGAGGACACAGAACCAGGGCTTCTGGAGTGGACAGCCAGTTGACACACAGGCCACCCCTTGGGCATTATGTCCCTGGCACTTTCTTGTCACTGGGACAAAACACCCAATACCCACAATTGAAAGGAAAAGGGATTTATTTTGGCTCACAGTTCCAGTCCATGGGCAGCTGGCTCCAAGGCAGAAGTGGCGTGGCAGAGGAAATGGTGCTCAATTCATGGCAACCAGGAAGCAGAGAGAGAAAGGAGGAGCTGGGGCAAGATTCTTCCTTCCAGGTCATGTTCCCCACTGACTCACCTCCCAGGAAACCCCACCTCCTAACAGCACACTCAGCTACTGAACTCAGCATGAATCCATTGATGAGTATAGCTCCCCATGATCCAATCACCTAACAAATGCATGAGACCTTTAGGGGACGCTTCAAATCTAAACCAAAACACCTTGTGACTTGTCTTCCCTTTCTCCCCAGTACTGTTGTCCTAGTGTATCTTGCTTTCCCAGACACTCTCAATCCTAAGGTTTTTTACATGTCCATTCATCCTTCCCTCAGTCACACACATGCACACATCCACACACACATGGATACACACTTGTGGTGCACACACACTCTGAGCACAGGTCTCTGGTTACCAGGAAGCTGGCCATTTAGAAACTTGCTGTGGCACAGAGTAAACGGTTCAAGACAGGTGTACACCCTACCTCGGTCCTTCATTCCTGGGACTGGGCAAAATCAGTAGACTTCTCCAGGCCTACATCCTCTCTGTTGGAAAATGGAGATGGTAAGACTGGTATGGTGAAATTTAAAGGCAGCAAAACAAAGGAAAAGTATTCAAGAGGTAATGTTCAAAGAACCTTCCAGCCAGGGTTACACAAACTGCGTCTCAGTTTCCCAATCTTAATGTGCAGAAAAATAAGTTCCATCAATGGGAATATGAGAAACACTTAAGTGAAATAATATTGATTACATTTTTAAATTTTTATTTTCTTTATGCAGTTTTGCTGGTAACTGGAATACATTCAAATAAAGAAATGGTAAAGAAGAGTAAAAGACCCAAGTTCAGTAAGTAAAACCACAATTCCTCATTGGTAGAAGGCTTGTGTCTCCCATGGGGAAGGTCATTCCATTTGTTTTAGAGAATATTGGAGATGAGATTTTGTTTTGGATTGGCTTGGGCTTTTTATGTTTCTTGTTTGTTTGTTTGTTCATTTTTTGGTTTGTATCTTGATTGTGTTGCACCTGAACTAAGGAGTCATAAGTCCTATTCATTAACTACTTCATTTCAAAAAGCATTTGAGATAAAAGTTGTGTCTTAGACTAAAAAGTTTATGATTCCACTGCACTAGAAGAATTTGTGTTTTCTCAATACCAACCTGGCTAATGCAAAGGTCCAGCAATTCCACCCATGTTCCAGCGTGCCCTGGTATCAAAAAGTAAATTTTACATGTGATTTCCCTCTCAGTGGACAGAAGGGAAAAATGTTCACTTTTGGGTGACCTATTGATTAGGAGTAGATAATAGAAATGCAAAATAATTGTCACATAATAGTCAAGTTTCTTCTCTCCTTCCTTTCAACATAGTCAATCTGTGATTTTATGGAAGCTCCACAATCCTCAGGGGCTCAAACTTCGGTCTTGTAATTTTCTTTTTCCACATGGCTCTCAGCTCACTGTCCAAAATGTCTCCTCCATCTCTGTCCATCATCCCAGTCAGTAAAGATGGGAGGAAGAGGTCAAACACTAACCCCCCTCTAAAATAAATCTAGAAAATTGAATGTACCACTTCTGCTTAAATACCATTGGTCAGCAGTAAGGAAGAGTGGGTAATGTCTTGATTTCAGACATTCACGCTTCACTAAAAATGAGGAGTTTTATTACTAAGAAAGAAGGCACAAGCAGATTTTGGGAAATCACTGGCAGGACAAATGGGAAATCTCACACCAACATATTGTGAGCACTCTGGGAGACATAAATCCATATGTATAGGCTTAATGGAAGCTTCAGTCAAGATGTGTTTATAAAGGGCCATAAAATAAAAGTTTTAGATATAGTCAATGTTCTGCATTTCATGTTCCAAAGTTGAAACTTTCTTTATAGGTATTAAGTGCCTTGAAATCAGCAAAATTAATAACTTGTAATGAAAGAAAGAGATTTGCTTCAAACACTCTTTTTTTCTGCTCCTTTAAACCTTCCATGTGGGATTTCCTGTTGAAATAAGACCAAAAGGGCAGCCACCCATAGCCTCGTAAAATGAAATACTAAAAAGGAATCATTTGTTTATTTATTTCTGTCAGAACCATGAGCCAAGAGGACCAGCCCTGGGGCAGATGTGTATTCAAAACAATGATTGGGTTAATGGGGAGATGAATGCACACCCAAGTATCAATTCCTTTGGGCTATTTCTAGTATCTTCATTAACTCACATACAAAAATCATGAAAGGTTCCATGATTACCATGACAACAGTTTTTTCAGTGACTATGAAAGTCTGTGCTAAATGACCCAAGGGCACAACTTTCTGAGACATCTCAGATGGATTGAATTTCTGACATGCTAAATAAATTCCAGTTTTAGTCTCAAAGCCACCCTTGTAATGCAGGGTATTTAAATCAATAAATGCCTGAAGTCTCTTCTCTAATTAGAAACTCTGACAAATCTTAAATAAAGAAGAAAGATAATACAATGAAAGTAATGGGATATTCCCAAACCATGGGGGTAACTGATTCTTGACTTTGGGAATATTTCTAAATCATAGTCCATAGCTTGAGGCCAAAATAATTTTCATTTTTCTTCTTCGACATTGTCTGCATCTGGGGTAGATGACTCATGTCAAGAAAGGCATGGTATTCATTCATTTAACAAGTATTTATTGGGTGCAGTCAAGTAGCAGGATGATTTTAGACACCCAGATACAACAATAGTGATCTGGACTCCTTCCTTGCTGTCCCAGAGCTCACAATCTAGGGTGAAAGGAAAGCCAACAGGCAATCATTACATCATTCGTACGTAATAGGAACAAAGTGGTATGAGATTATGGAGAAGAAACCACTAAGGAGGGTTTCTTGGAGGAAATGACACACCTACACTGACAAAGCAAACAGGACAATTGCCAAGTGGCATTACAAACAGAGAAAACACACCATGCACAAGGACTAGAGAGTAGAAAGAGCAAAAGAGTAGCTCAGTTTGGCTGAAATGGAATAGGAGTCGAAGGTGTTGACATGAAAGATGGAGAGTAAGCAGGCACCAGATTATGAAGAGCTTTACTACTGGGTTTGGAAGTCTGGACTTCATCATGAGACATTGGAGAGTATCTCTGTGTAGATTAATTTGGTTGCAATCAGATTAATTTGCTTAAGTAGAAAAGGGGATTTGGACAGGACATGGGCTGGTTCATGGAACCCATGGCAGGAAGTAGAGCTGGACTTGTTTGACTGGTCCCCATGAGAAACTGAAGGAATCAGCACTTCTGTTTTTCCCTGCACATCTGTGTATCTCTCTTTCTCTTGCCATCCCAAAGTCCTGGGAGACAGAATCTCATTGCATCAGACTTTGGCTTGGCTTGAGTACACCGGCCACAACAGTGCATCTATTTTCCCCTACTCACAAGATTATCATTGCTTTAGGTTATTTAGCTGTTTCTAGCCTCCTTTCTTTTCCTTCTTTTTCATTTCTTTTTCTCATCTCCCCCCTCCCCACTTATTTGGGCTAACTATGAACCTCAAGGACATTGCTATGAACCTAATGGACATTGCTTAGCCCCATTTGATACCCTGTGGACCCAGAAGGTGATACATACAAGTATGTTGAACATAATCTGGCATGCAGGTTTTACAAAGGGGTAAAGCAAAAATGGGGAAAGCAAGTGAAGGGATTCTAACAGATGTTCTCAAGGCTTAAAGGAGGTCATTTCCAAGTCAATATTTTACTTTCATGTGAACAGTTACATTTGACTAAGTTTTATTCTACCACCCTTGGTTTATTACTTTATTTTCTAAATCAAATGAAGTTTGACTCCAAACTGCCAGTTTTGCGGGGTGGCGGGTATGAAGTCCAAGCTTTTTATTGATGGGAACTATTATGGTTTGTGTCTAGGTGGTCCCCCCAAGCCTCATGCAGTCATGGAGGTGGCTGAATCTAATGTTTGGGGTTGATTCTTTGTCTAGTGCTGGAATTGGCAGTGTGAGTGCTGCACCCACCCAGGGTTGAAGCCAGCATACAATATAAGGGAGGGAAGAAGGCGTGGTTTTTCCTCTTTTGCCCTTTTCACTCTTGCTGTTTGTGGCTGCCATGAACAGTTGCCCCTCAGCCACACCACCCTGCCTTGGAGCCAGCTGAATATGGACTGAAACCTCCAAAGCTATAAGATAAATAAACCTTTCCTTGCTTTGCTTTGGGCATCAGGCATTTTGTCTCAACAACAAGAGAAAAGTAACCAAGACAAGGGCTTCCTCCCTCCCTGATCCAGTCACTAGAAGGTTCATGCCATCTAGAAGATTCAAGGAGGTTCCCTGAGTGGCTTAGTGTCCAAGTCCATGTTATTTATGGTGGACAACTCCATTGTTTCCTGGACCATGCCATCTTAACATGGGTAGGGAAACCCCATACCTAGGGCTCCATCCTGAGAGGTATCACAGTGGGTGCTGGTCTGAGGTCATGTTCCTCCAAGAAACTTCTAGGAAATGGGAACATTTTTCCACTGGAACTACCTGCTCACTCCTACCTTGCCATCACTCTTTGTGCTGGAAGAACTCAATCCTCTCAAAGAAGAGGAATGTGGAGAGTCTGTCTCCCAAATCCCAGAGAGGGTGTTGTCTCTGAGCAATTCTGCCCTGTTTCCTGCAACCCTGAGCTCCAGAAGCAGGAGAATACAAAAGTCACTTTTCTTGGCGTAGTAAAAAAAAAAAAGAAAACATGCAATGAGAATTAACATGGTGGTGACTTCATAAATTCACCTGCTGTGTAGTCCAAGATAAAGTTTACCTGACTGTGCTAATGGGCATTTCATTACTTATTTGAGGTGACTTTTTCAAGGCACTTACTGTCCTGATGTTTTAGAGTCATAAATCTAACTCTACTCAAAAGTACCTTAGTGGTCGGTCTAATTAGCATAAATCTCATCAAGCGGTTTCTAACAAATTACCAAAATGTGGCTGCATTTCTCTTGACTCTTTAAGGCTACAGATAATGATAGGGTTATGAATTTTAAGGACTAGCTTCATGTCTATGTACATTACACACTCAGAACAGGCCTCCATCAGGCCCCTCATAGGTTTCCAAATAAATTACATCCACCAAAGACTTTAGAAAAATCTGTGCATGGCAGATTGTCTGTGCTAGACCAGAGAATAACTTCTAGCCAAAAGAGTAAAAGGCATCACAGTGTTCTGTGTGATGAACTTAGCTGATAGATTTCAGGCTCTTTTGTATGACAAGCAAAGAATTGCAAGCGTGCAATACAAATGGCAAGTGAAAAGCAGATGCATTTATTGAAGGCCATGGGAAGCTGTGTTCAGGGCAAGTCTGTGCCAACAAAGGATATGGCATAGACAGAAAAGTGGCGCTGGGGTGACAGGAGAGCAAAAGCATTACACCCAGAAAACAGCACGCAGCAGCAGCAGCGACAGCACCCAGTAAATCAGGTTTTCAGAATTTAGAGAATTTGCAGCTAAGGCCAGTTGCCTCCCAAGAGTCCCTAGGTGTGACTGACAGAGTGCGAGTCATCTCAGGGGCTCTCAATATTCATGTGAGCCCCAGAATTCACTCTTAATTACATGTATGACGTGTGGTACATACTTAGGAACCCTCGCTGAGGTTGAGTAGGGTGAAGGTGACTAAGGTCAGACCAATGGAGGTAACAGGCATGTGCTCTCTCTAGAGGATCAGAAATCTCCTGAGTTGTTGTTCTGAGTTTTTTGTAGCTCTCTTAGAACAATGGAAGGAAGAATGGCCCTAGGGTGCTATTTAAAATTAAATGGCCCGGTGTGGTTGACACACCTGTAATCCCTGCACTGGAGAGGCTGACGCAGGAGGAGTGCCACAAGTTTAAGAACAGCCCGAAGTACACAGCAAGACTTTGTCTCAAAATAATTCATTAATTAATTAATTTAAAAACCAGTTAAAAGGATAGAAGGGAGTGACTTCCTCAGCTCCATTGTTTCTAACCGTACTACAAGCATACCCACTATTTACAGGAGAACAATTCATAATAGTTAAGACTTGGAAGCAACCTATATTTCCATCATCAGATAAATGGATAAAGATACTGTGTTATCTACACACAATGGAGTACTACTTTGCCATAAAGAAAGATAAAATGAGTCATTTGGAAGAAAATAGATGCCCCTTGAGACCATAATATTAAGTGAGATAAATCAGACACACAAGCTTAAGTATTCATGATTTCACTTATATGAGAAACCTCGTTATGGTTTGTGTTTAAATGTCCTCCCAAGCCTCATGTAGTCATGGAGGCAGCTGAATCTAGCATTTGTGATTAGTTCGTTGTCTAGTGTTGGGACTGGTGGTGTGAGTGCTGCACCCACCCAGGGTTGGGGCGCTGGCATGCAATATAAGGAAAGGAAAGAGGAGAGTTTTTTTCCCCCTTTTCACTCTTGTTTCTTGTGGCTGCCATGAACAGTTGTGCCTTAGCTATGCCACCCTGCCTCGGAGCCAGTTGAGTATGGACTGAAACCTCCAAAAACTATAAGCTAAATAAAACTTTCCTTCCCTAATTTTGGGCATCAGGTATTTTGTCTCAGCAATGAGAGAAAAGTAACCAAGACAAACTTAAATTATAAATAAAGAGCAAAATAAAATGGGAAGGGAATCAAAATAGAGGGAGTCGGTGAGAGGAGAGAGAAAGGGGGTGAAAAAAGAAATTAAGATGAGTTATATACATGGGACAACTCCACACAAGGAATGTAAACATCTACTGCAAACATGTAATGAAAAACTAATGTCAAAAAAAATCATCAATAGCTTTTCCACATATGAAGAAGTCCCAAAAGAGTTCCAGAAGGAATAGCCTTAGTCTAAGACATGCCAGGAGACAGGAGCTCACAGGTAAAAGCCATGAATATTAACTCCACACAGCACATTTACTGACTGCTTATCCAGAAAGTCTCTGATTTCTGTAAGCTTCCCCAAAATACACATAGAACTAGGTTTAATGTTCCCTGTGTGTGTGGCACTCCCTCTAAGAGTTTACCATATATTCTTCTAAAAGCATTTTTATATAGTCTGTCTTCCCATCAAGACTAAAAACATCATGGAGATACGATTTGTGCTCATTAGGTAACTGCTGGATAAATGGACAAATGAACAACAATGAAACCACTATGAAATAAAGTAAAACGTAGTAAAGGCTACATATGAATGTGAATTTAAAAAATAAAGAGTCTACCATAGTGCGCATATTGGTTTCATGAATGAACATTCAATGAGACATGAAAAATAAGTCAAATTTTATAGGCAGAGATACAGGGAGGCCATCTAGCTTGACCAGGCCCAGCTATCAAGGTGAGCAAGGGCAGGGAGAGGTCGGCAGGCAGGGAGTGCAATAGCGGGGTTGTGGCACAGGGGAGCCCTGGGAGATGCAACTGGAACATGGGTGAGGACCCACCAGGTAACGCTAATCTGAGAATCTGGTTTTATTTGCCATGCTTACGGGGCAGGGGCTGCTGAGAGTTTTCTGAGAAGGCAATTTTCTTAATGGAGACAACAATCAGCATGCTGAACAATAAGATATTCTCTACAGACAGTGAAGCTACATTCTGAAATAGTTCCATTACATCAAGTCTATTGAAACAGACTGATTTAGATGTGAAATGTGCCAGCTTTAATTCACATAATTCTCTCAAATAAGTTAACCTTAATACCTTGTACACCATGGGAAGATTTTGCAATCAACCTTTGAAAGGGTGGATGACTCCTAGACATATTGCCTTGAGCATGAAGAGGTTACTGCTCTGGGACTTGTTAGTGCATTGGACACTGATGAAGAAAAATATATGTCTGATTGAAGAATTTGGTGTAGCATGCATGTGGTTTCTTAGGCAGGGTCCCACGTAGTGATTTGTAAGTATTCGCCAGTGTTTACTCACTTCTTAAACACACAATGCCAACACCAGTGTGTTTCCCTTATAATTTTTCTGTGTGTGCCCTTTCTCAGATTCTGAAAAAAGAGGAAGATTAATTCTGTAGCCCTCCTTCTGATAAGTGAGGAAGAAACCAATCAGACCATTTCTGTATTCCAGATTTTCAGTCCAGTACACTCTACCATGGCTAATTCTTAGAAATAGTAGGACATTATTCTAAGGGCAGAAGGAAGCCAGTGAGGAGTTTTGGGTTGGAGAATGATGAAATCTAATTCCTTATTCATTTTTTTAAAGCAGCACACTGCTATTTGATAGTAAAAAGACTGGGGCAAATGTTGGGCATGTATAAAAAGAAGACACCAAGACAAGAGGGTATGGTATTAACAATCCAGGCAGAAAATGTCAGTGACTTAATCAAGGTGGAGGCAAAGAGACAGAGCACATTTATATGTAAAAATGACAGAAATTTCTAATGGATTGGTTTCACTCATTCATTCTGCATTCTGTTGAACATCAGTGAACAAAACAGAAAAATTTCTGCCCATGTGGAGCTTAGATTCTGAGAGATGAATGAAGTTGTCACTAGAAGTAGGTCTTTGAAAAATTAGTAGCATTTAAACAGATGGAAAGAAAAAGAGTTCCAGGTGTGAGCAGTGATTCAAGCCAATATGCACTTAGGAAGTAGCAAAGACAGTAAGACAAGCCCAGAAATTCTGTAGAAGAGACTCTAGAAAGTTCCTAAAGATTTTTTGTAACTTTTTGTAAAGGCAATGTCTTGGTTACACTCGTTGTTGGGACAAAATACCCTGCACTCCACATGAAGGAAGAAAAGGTTTATTTACTTACAGTTTGTGGAGGTTTTAGTCCATAATCAGCTGACTCCAAGGCAGGGTAGCATGGCACTGGGGCAATGCTTTAGGGCAGCAGTCAGAGCAAAAGGGGGAAGAATAAGTGTCTTCTCTTCCCTTACATTGTATACAGGCCTCTACCCGCTTCCAGGGCAAGTGTAGCACCACAAAATCTTCTTGCTTTCCTCTTGCACAGGAGAGACAGTTTACCAAGCAAGAACCCTAGCACCTTGCTGAGTCTCTTAGTTAAACTTCTAAACTCCTCAAGTTGACACAATGTATTAACCATAACAGGTACCAATAAGCTATTGGTAGTTTTTGAGCAAAAAACTCAACATGACCAAAGACAATTTTTTGAAAATTAAAATACTTCATAAAAAAAAGGTCATTACAAAGGAAGAATTGATGTGAACTGTTCACCCAGAGTCAGCACCAAGAAGAAGGATGCATTCATGTTCAAATAGTCATTTTTATTTCACTAAATTAACAATTTTTGCATAATTCTCTTAATGGGGTTTTGTATTGGTTGAATATCACAATGCAATAAAATCAAGTTTAATATCAAAACTTTTCATGCTTTTATGTTATAATAATTGTTTCTCATTAACAACCACCAGGCAAGTTTACAAGGGCTTCTTCTAATTAATGAAGAAACATTTTTTCCCAGAAGCAGTGTGGCTTGCTTGAGATCATTGCAAAGATTAATGGCAAAATAAGAGTATACAGTTTGATTTGACCCACTACACATCTGGCTTGTTGTATGTGACATCACCCAATAATCACTTTTACTGTCCTGAGCAGGAAACCCAACCCACAGCAGAAACATTTGTAGTTTTGCCCTTGAGATTCTAATTGTGCATTAAAATAGTGGCTTAGCCAATATCAGTTTTCTGTTCTGAGATGAGACCTTTTGCCCAAGAACACTGTGAGATCAATACAGCTGACACATGCATTCAGAGGCCAACATCTAAGGTAATCCCACAGGTCTAGCCATCTGGTTCGCAAGTGACTGTTCTTTTTTCCTTGAAACTGATTTCAAAGGCCTTGGGAAGGAAACCTTGGCAGATATTGAGACACCCTGGTGTGAGTGTGACTTGAAAGTGGCAGGTAAGGTCACCTTAGGGACCCAGTTGGAGGAGTAGGTAAGGACACAAAGGGAGAAGCCAAGTGTAGGCTTCTGCAAAGGTTCCACTGAAGTGGGTCTGGGCTCCCCTGTCCTTGGAACCTTTAGCCTGGCGTCTTCCTTATCACCACCAGCAAATGTCCACAAAGGAAGGGATAGAAGAGGCTTTGGTCTGCTTTTTTCTAGTGTTGGGGGGGTGGTTTAAACTTTTCTAGAACATGTAAGTAAGTTCCCACCTGAGATGAACAGTGGAGATGCAACTTTCTCTCTGAACGCTGGCTGGGCATTTGCCAAATGCCACACCTTAAAGTGATGTTTCTTGAGCTGCCATTGGTTTGACTTGTCCTCTTAAAGAAGTCAGCTTTCCGTATTTGGTGGATAAAATCTAGAGAAAGGAGAAAGAAAATAAAAATGAACCCAAAAAACAAAAGGGAAAGAAGAAGGAAAACCTAAACTGTGAACATTGAACAGTTCAAAAATATTCAGGGGAAATTCAAAGATAAATCATTTCATCTGTGCCGGAATAGTGGTCAAAGATTCTTTAATGGTTACAAACTACCTCACAAATAAGGGAAAAATAAGCCATGCTCTTCCTATATAGTACTTAAAGAAGAGCTGCCAGAAAGATACAAGTGGCTACTTTTTCCTGGCTGGACACAAACCACACTTTCCAATGATTTTGGCAATTACTCTGCTAAATTTAATTAGTTCACTCTCTCCAACTCAATTTTCTGTAGAAATTTAACAAATATTTGACTTTCACCCACACTTTGTTGCTGCTTGTTGCCTTTCCAAAGTTTATGAGCATATGCGTTTGATTTCATTTGTTTCACCCTGTGGGACAAATTAATGAGCTAATCCACCAATTTCGTTAATCCTTGGGTGGAGATAAAGCAGATGTTATTTAAACTATTTCCTTGGCCTTAAAACAATGATAACAACAATAAGACAAGCAAGTAAACAAAACCCAAATGCCCCCTTAAAGAAAGAGGAGAAAATTGATTAGTGAGATGCAAAATATCTCTGTGTGGCATTTTCCATTTCTTTTAAATCAACTGTTTCATGGAAAATCCTACTGCAGGCACTATGTGTACCTGAAGTCTTTCAACAGATTTGGTCACTGGGTAATGCTCATATAATAAACTTGCAAATTTAGCCTCACTGACTCAACCAAAAGGTCTGGTTGGCCTGCCAGGAGACCCCAAATCTCAGAGTGCTGAAGTCTCACCAAAAATTAATTCCAGTTCACAGAGCTTATCACTTCCTATTTCAGAAGTACTGAGAACCAAAAAGAAGTCTTTCATTTTCTTCTCAAGGAGGAGATGGCTTTGGGAATGGGCAAGTGATTTAAGGAAGAAAGGAGAACCAAACACACTCAGTGACACCCAGGGATCAAAAAACTAGCTAACTCGAGGTGAGAACAGAAATTTGAGGAAAACCAAAAATTGCCTTAAAAATATACTTTGAGACTCAAAATAGTAAATGCAGCCTTGAATGCCAAAGTTTAAAAGAACAAAAGATAGAAAGGAAACAACTTGGATCAGGAGGTGACCTCTGGTGAGGAGAATGAAACCAACTCCTTTAAGCACAATGCTCTACTTCTTAATGTGGGCCACAGGTTGCTGGAGTCTGTGGTCAAACTCGGGCCAGGCGGAGCCCCACACTCGTCTCACCCCCGTGGTGGAGCGTGTCTGGGAGGGGTGTGTAAGAAAGGAACAATTCTAACTCCCATTCCCTCTGCAATCAGAATGAAATGTAACTCTGCTCATTTAGATATATAAAGGTTAAAGAGAGAGGATGTGGGCGTGCGCGTGCGCACGCGTGTGTTTGGACACAGCTGGAAGCCATTAACAACTCTGAGACCATCTTAGTAACTCAGAGGGTGGGTGGCCTGGCAGAGCTCCTGGATTTGTGTGTGTAATCAGAGATTCTTAGCCCTGGGAAGGGTTTTATTTCTACCTCCCACCCAGTGTAGAAAAGCCCTCTTCGGCTATTCTTCTTGCACACGTCCACTGAGAGCCCGTTCCTCCAAGGATGTCAATTCCTAGAAAGATCTTGGCAAAATTTCCCTCTGTGGGAAGTTTACCTTTTAAATTCTAGCTCAGCTCTTTGACACACAGCTGCCCTAGATGTGAAGACAATTAACACTGGCCTCCAAGTTCTAGCTCTCCTATGGCTAGGTGAGCCATTTCTGTCCACCATCACTCCCAGTTAGTGGTTTCCAGCCCCTCCTTGAGCCTGCTGCGCTGGGCTCTGCTCATGGTTCAGAGTCCCTTTTGAAGAAGGGGGCTCAGAGCTGAATACATTGCCGGCTTGAAGGACACGTGATTGTCATCTCAGGAACGTTTTCCTTTAGGATTTTTTGAGGGAAAAATCTTTGCAAAGAAGTTGCACCCCACTCAACCTTTCAAAAATACCGTTAGTACAGCATATTCTCTACCTTATCCCCAAGCAAACTCTCAGCTCTAGAAAACTTGCCTGTTGGATAGAAATAAGCTACAGTAGCAGTAAGAAAGCAAGCAAGAGAAAGAGGAGAGAGAAAAGAATTGATGAACTTCCTTGCGTGCTTGTCAGGAGAGTTCCTGGCCTTCTACCAAGTGTTGGGGTAGATGAGAAAATATGGCTCCTACAGTGACTAAGCCTAGAGCAGTGGTAGCAAACCGATGGCACACGTACCACAGCCGGTTGTTTGTTATCATTGAAAGCTCTAAGGTTTGCCATCACTGGCCTAGAATATCTTGTAGGACCAGGAGAAAGGTCACTTTCAATATATGTTCCCCTGTCCAAAAACTTCCCATTGTGTCCCACCTCCTGCACAAAACACAAGCACTCCAGGCTCTGGAACCGGGCTCAGCCTAGCATTGCAGTGTCCTGCCACCAGGCTCAGGCATGGCGCTTTCGCCCAGCAGGTCACTTTTTCCCAATCATCTCTGACTCTAAGATCTATGCTCCCCTTCTTTGCTCTTTCTAGAACAGTCTTCCCTCTTTCTGTAAGCTCATCTGAGAGTTTTCTCTTCCTGGATTAGGAACAGAGCATCTGAAAAACCAATAACCTCCTGCCATTGCCTCAAGATTATTCCAGGTCACTGGAGGTGGATCTTTTCCCAGAGTTCTCTTCTTTAATTAATTGTCCAGATAAGCACAGTAGTCAGCTTTTTGTTTTCACTTTCAGTAGGTTAAATGCAGTGGGTGCTTGTCATTGTTCTCTTGGTCTAAGGAATGTCCTCATTACAGCTTTGCTCTCATTACCAGGAAGGGATGCAGGCTTAACTCAGGTTCTGACTTTTAGAGATTATGAAAACGAATATGCATGACCTAATGGGATCTCCTCATATATAAGCTAATATCACAAAATGTAATTTTGACTTCATTTTCTATTCCCAGCTGTGCCTCAGATCAACTGCGATGTCAAAGCTGGAAAGATAATCGATCCTGAGTTCATCGTGAAATGTCCAGCAGGATGCCAAGATGCCAAGTACCACGTTTATGGCACTGGTGTCTACGCTTCTTACTCCAGTGTCTGTGGCGCTGCTGTGCACAGGTGGGTGTCTCTGAGCTACTTGATAACCAGCAACCAAGGTGCCAGAGAGAGCACCTGGTGCATAGTAGTTGTATTTAGTGAGTGAAAAATGTGCGAATTTAACTGAGTCCTGCATTATATCTGGTAGTCTTACAGGGAAAGGATGACCCAGAGGTCACACATGGCCCTACATCTCCTTCCATAGCACTCTTAGAAAGGACAACTCCTTACACCTTGGTGGGAAAGGAAAGAATGCTATTTTTTCATGATCATGACAAGGAAATCAAAGTTCTTGATGCTATGTAGCATTTTCTCCCCTACCAGTATGGGCTCAGCATGGAAATAAGAAAATGATCCAGAAATTTGGAGGAAAAAAAATCAAAGTTGTGGTGATGGCCTGAAGATAAATGGGGTGAGAAAATGTGGGGAGTAGCATTTCAAGGAGTACCATTCACCCAGCTGTGGGTCTGCGATCCAGGAAGGTGGACAGAAGGCAGGACTTACTTTAGACTAAGTCACTGCCTAAGAGAGGAGGGGTAAAGGTGACCTTCACGGACTCCTCAGACATCTTATCCTTGTTTGGAGTCCAAAGACATGGAAATGCAGGATTTCTTGATATACTTAATGGTAAGGCTAATGGGTATGTGACAGCATGTCACCTACCTCGTGCTATTAGTTGTCACAACAATTCCCCTATGCTGCATCTACTGCCCCTGTGTGCAACTCAATGATGAAGTTAGGCAAAGTAGCTTTTCCTAAAGCCACACAATTAGAAGGCATCAGGGTGAGGACTTGAACCTAAGTCCAGCTGACTGCAGGGCCGGTACTCCTGACTGCTGCCAGCACAGCTTTGCGATATGGTTCTCGAGTCAGTGCTCAGCTACTGGGTGCTAAATGAAGTCTCTGAGTCTTTCAGACTTCTAGTATTATTTTTCTTTATTGGCACGTAAGCCAGGTGGTTGCTTTTCTCTCACTGCTGAGACAAAATGCCCGACCCCTGCGGTTGAAGGAGGGACGGTTTACTTAGCTCACAGCTCGTAGAGGCTTCAGCCCATAATCAGCTGGCTCTAAGGAAGGGTGGCTTGACAGAGAGGTAATGTTCATGGCGGTGAAAAACAGCAAAAGCAACAAGAGAGGAGGGAGAGGGAGCAGGAAGCCTCTTTCTGTACGTTTTATTAGTATATGCAGACTACCAGCCCTGCGGCAGATGTAGCACTTACACCCTTTCTCCATGAATCAGCCACAAACTCTAGATTCAGCCACCTCCGAAAAGCCTCATCAAAAAGTGCATGGCGCTGAGCCGGGTGTGGTGGCGCACACCTTTAATCCCAGCACTCGGGAGGCTGAGGTAGGAGGAGCGTTGTGAGTTCAAGGCTGGCTTGGGCTACAACGTGAGCGCAAGGCCAACCTGAGCTACATAGTACGACCCTGCCTCAAAAAAACTAAGGCTGGGAGTTTGGCTCAGCGGCTTAAGTGCCTGCCCTGGCAGGTGCGAGGTTGTGAGTTCGATCCCTGGTGCAATAAATAAATAAATGTGCATGGTGCTTTGGCAGGACATTTAGACACAAACTGTAACAGTTGTTCAGTCATAGCTGTGCCAAAATAAGAGGAGATGATATAAAATCCATTCCCCCTCAAGGTGGCTGGCCAGTACACACTCTGAAATTTGAGCAGAGAAAAAAAAAAAACCACAACAACAACAACAAAAAAACCCTATGCATAAGGTAAAGTTTAACTGTTATTAGTAGATTGTATTAGGCATGCTTCACTTTCTTCATGGCTATGGAGGGGTGATAAACGTGCTCATTTTTTCTGGTTTTTTCTAACCAGCAAGGAGAAGGATAATGAAGGCTCTCTTCAGGCCAAGTAGTAGAATATAAGAGAAAAACAATACCAAATACAGTTTCTTAACTCCGAATTATGGAATAAAAATGGTTCTGTTTTCCCCTGAAATAAATTTCATACTTGCAAACAAGGAAGCGAACATGTCTCCACACAAATACACATGCGCATACCACCCTATGATTATTTGCCCACACTCGTGTCTCTATTCATATGCTTACACACTCATGCATGTCTACTACACATATTGATATATGCCTGTGCATGTTCACACACACACACACACAGCTTTACACACATGTTCGTTCCCACACAACCCACAACAGGGTCAGCACCCTCCAGTGCATGTCTGTGTAGACACTCCAGTGTCTGTGTAGACAGTCACATCTGCTGCAGTTGCTGAACCTGCCTTAGGGTTGCCCGTGCTTTTCCAGCTGTGTCCCTAGGTGGTTGACACCTTGCTTCCTCCGGCATTTGCTGGCTCTGCCCTGCTCACTTACATTTCCTAGACAGAATAGAGCCACAATAGTAAATCTGACCTCACCAGAGATGCCATCGACAGGTAATCCTTTATACTGGCTTGCAAAGGAGGAATTTAGGCATAGTGAAGTTAATTAAATGGCTAGTTGCATGCTGAAGGTTAGAACTTAGGTCCACTGACTTCCAACCCAGAGCCCAAGCAACACTTTTATACAAGAACTGGGGTGGCCCAGCACCACTTAATGCACTAAGTGAGGATTTGAGGGGGTGTAGACCTTACAAAAATAAGTTGGACAAGGCTGTATGCAGGAGAGAAGCAGTCTTGGAAAGGAAAATAAGAATGGCATTCACAGGACCAGGGCTCTGCAACCCCAGCATGTGAGGTGCAGTACAGGAACGCAGTGGGAAGAATATGGATGACAGTGGAAGAGAAAAGCTTGAATGCTTCAGAAACAACATTGGCTGTTTGGCCAACTGAGTGCCATTGTGGCTTCCCGGGCCGGTGACTGAGAGAGTGAAAAAGCTCTTTGGAAAATGATATCACTATTCATGAGGAGGACGAATAGAAGTCTTAAGGAAAAATAGGAAGTTAGGATGCAATTAGCTTTTCTGTGAAAAGAGCAAGTCTGCTTTCAGAAGACAGGATTTAAGACACAGGAAGTAGAAAGTATGTTGAGATCTTATTGTCACTGTCCTGCCAGACTCTCCCGCAGTCAGAACTGAGAGAAAGGAGAGAAAACTGTGGCTTAGACATTCAGGTTATTTTGAATTAAAGGATTTAATAATCACATATATTTGATTTTCATGCTCAGATATCTTCTTACAAGCCGTCCCCTGATTCCTGAAAGGGTAATGGACATATCAGAGGCATCCTATTTTGGCTCAGTCTTACCCTAAACTGATCCCTGTATTTAAAGTTGGGCCACAAAAGGTGGGGGGGGGGGAGAAAGTTCTCTGAGATGCAGCTCTGAAGAAGCCATCTCCATGCAGAGCAGACTTCCTGCTGATTTCTGACCAGAACGCCCATCTTCAGAACAGAAGCCCTTCATTGGTGTCTTGTCCCTTCTCTTTGAGCCAAGGAGCTGACCCCTAACTTAGTTGAGACTCTCAGTACCAGGATCAGGAAGGTGGCTAACATCAAGGTCATACACAGAACCTTGCAGAGCATCTGAGGGGCACAAAGAAAGAGAATTTAAGAATACAAATGAAGTGATAGTCAAATAAATTCTATTGTGCTACCATCTGCTCCCAGGTGGAGTCACAGCCTCTTTCTAACTATCTCTTTCTGTTTCTCCAACATCTGCTACATTAGTCAAGTTTCCCTGCTAGGAAATACCTGTGTTCTCAGTCTATCCACAAGATGAGGCTTCATTCACTGCCCCAACAAGAAAATCTCATGAGAATGCAATACTTCCCTGTCTATACCATCCCAGAGTCTGGGTCTTCAGTCTTGTGTAACCCTCTCAGGGACAGCACAACCATGGGGATTCTATTCTTAAACATGAGCAGGAATGTCAGCATAGAGATCCTCAAAGTGCAGTTCCTAGGGCAATAAGGTATAAGCCCAAGGGCAGAATAATTTCTCTGGAGAAAAAGAAAAGTGTAATTGTATATCCATTGTCTCATTAAGTGTAAGAGAGTATGGTGTCTCTTTTTTTTTAATTAGAATTTTCAGCCTAAGCCACCAACATACTGGTAAACGCTTAACAACCAACTCTCCAAAAGTGGCAGGCCTGATTTGCCAATTCCCATGTATAAATACTCTCACCATGGTTGATTTCAAGCTATCAAAATCAAGGCTACCAACTCTCAAAATCCAGAAAGTTTATAAATCAGATCCTAGAAGTTGGTGATCAGGGCCAACCAACAACACTGGTTGAACTTTTTCCATGGAGGCCCGGGGACACTGTCCTTTTCGTACGAAATTTTCTGATTTAACTGAGAGACAAAGTTAATTCAAGAAATTTTTAGGAAGTAGTACAAGATGGGACAAAACCAGAGTCCACATTGTGAGAACAAGAATCTCAGGGCCTGGGATAGCTGCACCAGCATCTTCTCTTAGAGGGAGGTGTTGCGAACATGTGCACCACAACAGCTTGACTGCTGCTGCAGAAGAGGGTACTTGATGGTGGAGAGAGGGTGGTAGAGACTCAAGGGAGGGAGGAGTTGACTGGCCTGGGAGCTCTGTGCTTTTGGGCCCTGAGAGGTCACTGTGACCAGGAAAACAAGCCCCAGATGGCAGGTCAGTTAGACCTGGGTTCAGATCTCTCTTGCAGTTCACTAGGTGAAAAGTCTTGAATGAATCATTCACAGGAACAGCCTGTTTCAATGGAATGGGAATAACACCATTCCCTCCACACCAGGACTCAGAGGTTTGCTGGGAGGCCCCAGGGAAATGCCACATGTGAGATGATTTTAAAGCAGTTAAGTGCTTTATATGTCAAGTATTATTAGCACTTTCTTTCCTTCTGGGCCACTGGAAAATTGAGCACTGAAAATTGTTAACTCACCACAAAGGTGGGAAGGCAGGAAATGGCAACTCTCATTCCTGAAGGGAAGCAAGAGAGTTGATAGGAACAGACCCACATTCTTTTTTATTCCCCATCCCATAAGTCACAGATACCCAAAGAGCCATGTTTCTGCTGGGACAAGGAAATGATAGTAGAAAAGTGCTATTTAGGAAACAGAATGGACCCCTTGCATAACAGAAGGAAAAACATGACACATCTATCACTTTTACATTAGGACTTTGCCTGACAGAATCCTAGAGATTAAAGAAATAAATAATAAAATAAATAATTTGAATTATTTCATACCACCCTTTTGTTCTGCAATGTCACAAAACCAAATTGGAAATTGTCAAGTAAAACGGTTTTACTTATGGAACTAGTGAGCTGATTCCATATCTTGGCTATTGTGAATAGCACCACAATAAACATGCATATGCAGGTGTCTCTATTGCATGCTTACTTTGATTCTTTTGCGTATATACTCAGGGGTAGTATAACTGGGTCTTATGGTAGTTCTAGTTTTAGTTTTTTTAGAATCGGCCTAGATACCCAACATTGGATTAATGGATAACGAAAATTATACATATATTGTGTCATTTGTCATTTGCAGAAAAATAGATGGAACTACAGATCGTCATGTTAAGCAAAATAAGCCAGACTCAAAAAGACAAGTGTCATATGTTTTCTCTTATGTGTGCAATCTAGAAAGAAAAAAGATGACAAGAAAGTAAAAGAGGGAATGATAGGAAATGGGAAGCAATTAGAAGGGTAAGGAAGGGCAATAGGGAAGGTAGATATGATCAAAGCACAGCATATGTACACATGAAAATACCACCTAAATGCAACCTATCACTTTGTAAAATCAATGTGCATTAACAATTATAAAAAGGTGAATAAGCAGGAGAAAAAGAAGAGGAAGATGGGGGAAGAAGAAGAAAAAGAAAGAGAAAGAACAAGAACAAGTGGGAAGCCAGGTGTGACAGCCAGCTACTCAGGGAACAGAGACAGGAGGATCACTTGAGATCAGGAGGTCAAGGCCAGCTGGTGCAATATCAGGCTCTGACGATGAGAAAGTCAGGGAAATACAAGTCTAAAGCATGGTGGCAAAGCAAGACTTCTGACTAATGAAACAATCAGATCTTGTAAAAAGGAAAAGGACGTTTGACCTGGGAGATCAGAGCCCAGGTTAAGTGATGGAGGCACCATTATCGGGGGTAATCTTTTCCCTCATCTCAGTGCTTTTATGTTTAGATAAAGATGGAGGCTGACTTAATCACCTGTTGGCCTCAAGCAGTATCTCTGTGCTTTTTTCAAAAAATCTCTTTCTTTTCATAGTGGTGTGCTCGATAATTCAGGAGGGACCGTGCTTGTTCAGAAAGTGGCTGGACAGTCTGGTTACAAAGGGAGCTACTCCAATGGTGTCCAGTCGTCGTCCCTACCACGATGGAGAGAATCCTTCATTGTCTCAGGTACGGCCACACACTGAGAAACGCTGCCCATTCACAGGTACCTGGGAGACACCCCCCCCTCAATGAAATGTGTTCTTTGTGCGGTACTGTTAGCTTTTGTTTAGGTCTTATTTCATAAAAAATGAAGCATTAATTCTTCTGATAATAAGAATCATGAAACAATGAAGATAGCTACATGGTAAATCACTACAAAGTCAAATCTGAGAATAGTAAAAGGCTCCAATTTCTCATCGCAAAGACACTGCACCTACCTGTAAATCCAGTTTAACTTTTAATAAAAATAATTAAATTTAATAACTTGGGTTTTTAACTAGCCCTTGAGCTAGACCAAATGTGTCTCAAGTCCAGAAACTTATCCATTGAGATTTCTGGTAAATTAATAACTGGGACAAATCCTTAGAGAATTGACCCACTCTTTTATTGTAGTTATTTTAAATTTTTGTTTAACTGTTTCACTGTTTGATCTGTTCTTCCTGTGTAGCTTGACAAGATTTTTTGCAGATAATCATTTTCAGTCTTTTCTTTCCTTTCAAAAAGATAGCATCAATGATCTAAGGCTACTGTATGTCTTCACAATTAAAAGATAACCAGATATTTTTGTACTATCTTTACCCATTTTCCCACTTTGTTCTGTTTTTGTGAATTTCCCCAACCCAATCTATTTAAAAATTTTTGTATTTTCAGAAAAATCAAAGAATAGTACAATGAGTATCCGTGTTCCTTTCAGCTAGGTTCACTAATTGTTAGTCTTTTGTCACATCTCTTTTACATACCCATCATCTACTCAACCCTGCTCTGAACCATGTGAAAGTAAGTTACATGCACCATGATGTTTTATACCTAAATACTTCAGCACACATCTTGTAGGAACATGAACATTTTCCTAAATAGCACCAATACTAATACCACACCTAAAAATTAACATCTATGCAGTAATATTATCTAATAAAGATTGAGGAAGGTGAAGCAGGAAGATCAAAAATTTGAGTCTTAGCTGGGCAACTTAGTGAGACCCTGTCTCAAATTTTGTTTTAAAAATTTTAAAAATAACCCAGGCATGATGGTGTGCACCTGTAATCCCAGCACTTGGAAGGCAGAGCTAGGAGGATTTCTACATAAGGAGACCCTGTCTCAAAAAACAAATGAACAGAGTATGGGGAGGGAAACCCAGCCAGATCCACCTTTGCTTGCTGGCGACTGCCATCCAAAGGCTTACTTCCTGCAAGCAGCCAGGGGAGGCAGGGAGACACAGCCAGATAAGCCCCATGCACCTTCAGGCCCTCATTGGAGGTCCTTGCTTCCTTGGGCAGCCAGCGCCCACTGGGAAAATCAGACAAACACACCCCTGTGTGCCTGCCACCATCATGGGAGTCCCAGTGTAGGCATGCAGGCTGAGAGAAGAAGCAGCCCCACCACCATGCACCGCTGGCCATCAGGGAAGCCCCAGTGTAGCTGCATAGATCTGGAGAACCCCATATCCTACTACCTCCCTGGGAAACTAGGGTCAGAGAAACCCAGGTGCCTGTTCTATTCCCCTGCACTGAGGAGGGGCAGCCAACATAGGAAGTGCCTGGGACCCCACAACCGGCTTGTTGGGAGGAACCCAGGAGAGTGTCAAAACAAAGAAGCAAAAGGCAATCTCAGACCTCCAGCCCACACAGAACAAGTCTGGGAGATATAGTCATGGAAGAAAATGGAAGTCACACACCTGAAATCTCTGAAAGGATAGCAACTGAAGTAAAGAAACAACTTCATTAGACTACAAAAGTAATCAGGTAAGAAATAATGTCTTAGATAAAAGAAGAAATCACAAGCATAATGAAAGAATTGTTGAGCATATCTAAAGAAGACAGATAAAAAAGAGGAGCATAGGAAAATGATGGAAATCTTGAATGAACAATATAAGAAGGAATTACAAAGCATGAAACAGATTCAAAGAGATATCCAGGAAATTAAAAAGTCCATTGAAAGCTGGTGCAACCACTTGAAAGAGTCTGAAGATAGACTTTCAGACCTCGAAGACAGGATCACAGCTAGCAATTGTGAAAGGAAAGATCTCTTAAAAATAACAAGTAACTAGGAAATAATAATTCAATGGCTGCAAGATGACGCAAAGAAAAATAATCTAAGAGTGATAGGTGTTGGTGAAGAAGCAGGGGTCAACACAAATGAAATAAAAAGGCTGTTTATAGAAGTAATAGCAGAAAACTTTCCAAACATGGGAAAAGGATCTGGCATTCAGATAAGTGAGGCATACAGAACTCCAACTAGCCATAACCAAAGTAAATCCACACCAGACATTTAATAATCAAGATCCCAGAAATTCAGCACAAGAACAGAATATTAAAAGCTGTTAGAGAAAAGAAACAGACCACCTACAAAGGAAAACCCATCAGAATTACAGCAGACTTGTCAACACAAACCATCAAGTCAAGAAGAGTTTGAAGTAAAGTGTTTCAAATCCTGAATGAAAACAACTTCCAACCCAGACTGATGTACCCTGCAAAACTATCTTTCAAAATTGATGGAAAAATAAGATACTTCCATGATAAAGAGCAACTGAAGGAATTCATGACCACTAAACCAACCCTACAGAGAGTGCTGAAGGGTATTCTAGAGAGAGATAAAGATGACCATGGTTCCAGGAAGAGCCACAGGGGAGGCTTGCCAAACAAGACAGACAACTGAATTAAGGGGAAAAGTGGAGGGCCAAAAGCAGGAGGGTAGCATGGCAGAGATGTATGCCAGTTGTAGCCATTAATGTAGATGGCCTCAATTCACCAATAAAAAGAAACACAGTGAGAGTGGGTCAAGAAACAAGATCCATCAATATACTGTGTACAAGAAACACATTTAACTTAAAAGGAAATTCATAGACTGAAAATCAAAGGAGAGAAAACAATTGTTCCACAAGACAGGAGACCAGAAAAAAGCAAGGGTAACTTGCCCATCAACTGAAGGTTAGATAAGAAAGATGTGGTATTTTCATACAAGGGAAAGTTCCCAGCTAAACTAGGATAATCTCAAGGCGCTTGCAGGTAAATGGGTGCAACTGGAGATCATGTTCGTGGGCAAAATGGCTTGAACTCATATGGGTGAACACTGAGTTATCTCCCTAGCATAAAAAACTGAAGGAGTTAGTGGGATCCAAAAAGCACAGTAGATATTATGAAAGTGATAGGGGAGGAAACACCTAGGAGAAGGAGGTGGTAACCACTGTTAATTTCTTATTGTCTTGTTTTCATAATTTTGTTAGGTTTGTTTTGTTAGATTTTACTGTGTCTGAAGGTATGGGCAACTATTTTGAAGATAATGGGATGTATTATGGTAACCATGGTTAGTTTCCTATTATCCTGTTTTGAAGTCCTCTAATGCTTTCATTCTTTTGATTAGATTGGTTTTATTCTGTTTTGCTTTGTTTGATTTTAATATGTGTGATGGTATGGACAGATATTTTGAAGAAAACAAGAAATTATGGTGGCCACTGTTGATCTCCCATCATCTTGTTTTTAAGTCCTATAATGCTTTTATTATTCTGTTTGGATTAGCTTTGTGCTGGTGTGCTTTATTTGATTTTATTATGTATGATAGTATGGATGGCTATTTTGAAGAAAACAAGAGACATTAGAGTAGCCGTTGTTCATTTCCTGTTATCTTGTCTTGAAGTCCTGTAACACTTTAATTCTCTTGTTTTGTTTAGTATTATTCTGTTTTCTATTGTTTGATTTTATTACGTGTAAAGGTATGGACAACCATTTTGAAGAAAACAAGAGACATTATGGTAGCCATTGTTGATTTCCTGTTGCCTTGTTTTTGCAGTCATGTAATGCTTTTATTCTTTTGATTAGCTTTGTTCTGTTTTATTTTGTTTGACTTTACTGTGTACGAAGGTATGAACAGCTATTTTGAAGAAAATGAGAGACATTATGTAACCATTGTTGATCTCCTGTTGTCTTGTTTTGAAGTCCTGTGTTGCTTGCATTGTTCTGTTCTGATTTGCTTTGTTCTGTTTTGTTTTATCTTATTTTATTCTCTTTCAAATAAAACAAAATAAAATAAAAAACAAATGAACCAAAAAAAATTATTTAAGTAAAAAGGACTGAGAATGTAGCTCAGTGGTAGAGTGCTCCTAAATTCAATCCCCTGATGGCAGAAAAAAAAAGTATTTTTATTCAATGATCTCCAAAATATTCTTTATAATAATTTCTTCTTCTTTTTCTTCTTGTTTGACAACAATGTGATCAAAGATTATAAATTTCATTTCTGTCATCATACTTATTTAGTCTTCTTGAATCCCCCACTGTACTACCTCTTTTGATCATAAATGGCACTGACATCTGTGAGGCCCAGGACAGTTGTCTGGTGCTATTTCTTATAATCTGAACCAAAAATAAGCCCTTATGATTAAATTCAGTTTAAATATTTTGAATAGGATAGGTAGTATCAGAGTACATACTTTGTGTTATATCACAATGGCCATACCAAGAGGCATAAAATAGTTTGTCTTATTGCTGATGATGCTAAATTTGGCTATTTGGATATTTTACCATGTCTCTCAGGGTAAGGATACTTGTGGGATTATACTTCAAAACAAATGCGTAACTTGTTCCCCCGTAAATTTTACTTAACACATTTAACAGCCATTGTTCATCTTTGTGGTAGCAAATATTGCATTAGTATAGTAGTCCCTCGGAATCATGAGAGACTGGTCAAGGACCCCCTCTGAATATTAAAATCTTTAGGGTGTTCAAGTCTCTAATGCAATGATTTAATACTTGCATAAAACTTTCATTCATCCTCTCATTCATCCCCCTTTCATCTCTAGATTACTTATAATGCCCAATACAGTGGAAATGTTATGTGAATAACTATTGCACTGTACTGACCCAAAAAATGTACATCGTCAGTACAGACGTAATGTTTTCCAAATATTTTCAATCTGGAGTTAGTTGAATTGACAGAGAACTGACTGTAATTGTAAAATTATAATTTTTCGTAATTATGCCTTCCTTCTACATCTTAGTTGTATTCTTACATCAAGATGAGTTTTCTTCTTCCTGCTGATAACTTTTTAAATGTGGTCAGTGGACTGACTAGTGGATTGTTTTTTAAAAATATGATATAAAAAATAAAAATAAAAGTATAATATAGGGCCAAGGATTTAGTTCAGTGGCTCAGAGCCTATCTAGTAAGTGCATGGTGATGAGTTCAAGTCCTAGTAAGAAAATAAATAAATAAATAAATAAATAAAATAAAAACTATGATATGTTATTATCATTATCCTCATTACCCTTGTTGGTTCTCACATTTGAGATTGGCCAGTGGGACCCTCTCAGACTTTTACAGGTCCACAATAATGTTTGTGTCCTTTGTGCCCCTTGACTCAACCACTTGGAACCTGAACTCCCCATATTCTCCAAGGAAACTGAGGGGTTTCCAAGGAATTTTAAACTAGATTCTAACAAAACTTCTTGACCTCCCAGCAAGACTGGATGCCATAAGAATTTGCTGAGAAGCAGACAGCTATGGGAAGCAGAGAGCGAAATGTTTTATAACATAGTGAGTCTCCCAATCTGGGCGATTCTCTGGCACAGTTAGGCATCAGGCCCCAAACCTCTGCTATCCTCCATTCATCAGACTTGTAATAAAACTAAAAACAGACCTTTGAGGATTCTTCTTAAATTAAGCAGTCTGTTTCCTTTGACCTAGCCAAAGGCTACACAGTTAGCATTAGACTTAGATTTGTTCCTTTATCATATAATGGAAAGCCACCCACCACAGTACTGCAGGTCTCCTTGTCTTGTCACAAAGAATTCAGAACAGGGGTTATATGAAAATGCTAGTGTCTAGAATGCAAGTATGCTGAGCTAGAAGTATAATCCCCACATAGCTATATACCAAGCAACTCCTGGCTAAGAGCATTTCAACCTCAAAAGAGGGCAGAGAATATAGCTCAATGGCACAGCACATGCCTGGCAAGTGTGAGGTCCTAGTTCAATTCCTGGTAAAAATAAAATAAAAATCAACCTCAAGGAATCAGAATGCAAGAATCTTACCAAGGTTTTTTTAAAAAAGATTAACTCCATGAAAGTAGATATGTTTTGGGTTTTTTAAATGAAAATCAACCTGTGAGATTATTTCCTATAAATCTCAGCTGCCATCTTCCCTCATTCTGCCTCGTGACATTTGACTGAAAATACTTTTTGCCAATGAGAAACAGCATGTGTGCTTCTGCCGTGGCTAGGAGCCCCTTTCTGAATAGAAGGATTGCTGCGTGGGGCTGCAGCCCCAAAACACTCCATTATCCCGGGGTTCACGGCCAACAAGTTTAACAGGATCATGTCAGAATCCTCTTCTGAGGGCTAGAATGCCTCCTTGACCTTTCTCTAGGATTTTATTTCTAAGTTTTACAGGTCACTGTGCTGCTTCAGTTAATGTGCTGGGGAGCTGGGGATGGGAGGAGAGAAATGCACCTTTCTGGTCACATGATCATTGGACAGTTGGGGGGTGAGGGGTTGGTGAGGGACCCCCTCACACTGCCCCAGTGCCCTTTGATCCACATTACAGAAAACTGAGCTCGTGCTCCTTTTCCTTCTGAATAGGAACAGAAAGAAACTATTTATTGGATGCTAGTTGTGAGACGAATATGAAGCGGAGGGAAGCGGTGCCTCCCCTCCCCCCAACTTTCTGTTGCTACAGTGTGACCCTCAGCCACGAGGCCACTTGGGGCCGACACAGCCTCGATCAGCGTCATTCAGAGCAGGCCTGCACTTGTCTGAGGGCTTAGAGTTGTCCAGTTTTGCCTCTACTGTGATTTTTTTGAGTTGGAGTAACTAACACAAATAGGGTCAAATATTTTGCTTCATTTTGTCTTTGAATGACATTTATAGATAATACTAGAAGACACTATAAATTTTTGTGTTTTTATGGATATAAAAGGTGTGGCTGAAAAATACAGTGTTTGTGTTTTTTGTCGGTATCAGGGCTCAAACTCACAACCTCACACCTGCCAGGCAGGCACTTAAACCACTGAGCCAAGCTCCTGGGCCTAGTTGTAACCTGAGCTGGTCTCAAACTCACAATGCTCCACCTACCTCAGCCTCCCAAGTGCTGGGATTAAAGGCGTGTGCCACCATGCCCGGTTTACAGTGGATTTTTTTTTTAATTCTTTTTACATTTTTTGTACTGAAAGACACATTGGATTAACTTCCCTCAAAATACTGACCTTTGCTCCAAACACATTTATCTTATCATTCTTACCTCTTTCTGAAGCCATTCTGGAAGTCCACTTTTGGGTCTTTAATTGTGCTGAGGTGACTGCCTCCATGTCCTCACTACAGTAAAATGTTTACCTTTCTTTTTGACTCTGGGGGAGTCAGAAGTCATGCGGTCCTAGAACCAGTGAACAAGGAGGATGAGGAGACTCTAGTGTGTTTACAAGCCTGCCTTTCCACTGGATGACACTTGCATTCACTATGCTCTTTTTCACACCTTGTAAAGACACTCATGAACAAGGACTTCCAGAACTGCTTCAAAGAGTGACAAGAGCAGTGTGATAAGTGTGTTTGAAGTGAGGGGGAGTTGTTTTTGTTTTGTTTTGCTTTGTTTTTTGTACCAGGTATCGAACTCACAACCTCGCACCTGCCAGGCAGGTGCTTAGACCACTGAGCTAAATCCCCAGCGAGCGGGAGTATTTGAAAGAGGCTTAATGGCAATGTGTCTTTTACTGTAACCAATTTTTTAATTTAAATATTCATGTTTTGTTTTGTTTTGTTTTTGTACCAGGGATCGAACTCATGACTCTGCGGTTGCCAGGCAGGCACTTATGCTGCTGAGCTAAATCCCCTGCCTTTCATCTTTATTTCGATCCCACCTGTGATGATAGATATAGATAGATAGATAGATAGATAAAGAATTCCAAAGCATTCTAACTTTTTTCATCCAATGCCCATTACTTTGTGTAGTAAGTAGAGGCCCTGTCATTATTCATATTTTCTGAATGAAAAAAAGTCTTTGAGACTGCAGCAGCTAATTCAAGGTAAAACAGAAAGTGAAACCTAGCTTTCCTTACCCCCAGCCCGGACCTTTCCCCAGGCCCTGCAGTCCCCTGTGTCCTGAGCCTGTTTGTAGATTCCACCCCCCACCTTTCACCAAGCCCTCCCTGCTTCTGCGTAGCTGCCTCCTCTAACCCTGTCCCCTCCTGTGGAGAGCTGAGCGCTTTCATCGCGCCGTGTAAAAACTGGACGCGGGAGGGCCCTCCGAGGGCATGGGAATGCTCACACTGGGCTGGCCAGTAAGCTATTTCTTTGGAGGATGAATGCTTCTGGAGCCCATATGCCATGCCAGATGCTGCCTGAGGCCCTGGAAATTTCACAGCTCCCAACCTAGACAAATTGCTTGCCTCTCGGGGGCTCGCTAGGTTCCACAGGCACTTGGCCTTCAATTAGAGGGGGAGGCTCCCTCAGTGGAATTTAAGGCATGTCTTCTGGTTGGATCACTTCGCGGATGGCCGCCTTCTCAAGTCATTTTCAGTTGCACCAGTCTAGGAGCTGCTTATCCAGCTCCACTCACCTCATCCCTATTCTTTGCTGTGCCACCACTGTTTGCCTCCTCCCTGCCTGCATCTAAAGCTTCTCTTAGAGCAGAGAACAAGTGGCTGCTTTTTCTTCTTATTTCTCTCTCTCTCTCTTTTCCAAGACAGAATCATGCTATATAGCCCAGGCTGGCCTTGAACTTCCTTGAACTTGCAGTGAGCCTCCTACCTCAGCCTCCGAACTGCTGGGATTCTAGGCGTGCACCACCGTGCCTAGCTACAAGTAGTTATTTTCTATGCTGATGTCCCTTTTTCTGCTTCCGGGTTTCTGTATTGCTATGGAATTCAAACATCCTGCAGGGTCTGGGAAAGTGACAGGCAGCTCTGCTCACAAAACCAGCCCAGCCCGAGAACTCTGTCACCGACCAGAGCATGCAGAATGTTTCGCATTCAGCTACTGCTGCAATTAAACATTCAAAGCCACATGAGTGAAATAGGGCTGCTAATGTTCAAGGACTCAGAGTCAGGGAGATTTTATCACTTCCATTTGAATATTAATAAAGCACAGGCTCTATGGGAAAACAAAATGCCACTTGACTTTCTTATTGTAATCAACAACTCATTGTGAGGGAGACTAATTTTATTGAACTGGAGAGAGATAAATTGGAAGGCATGAATCAACTTATCAGTATAGAGCCATCTAAAGTCTCTAGCTCTAGAAACAAATCTCTTTTTTTCTCCTCTTTTTTGCAGAAAGCAAACCCAAAAAGGGTGTAACCTACCCATCGGCCCTTACATATTCATCATCCAAGCCTCCAGCTGCCAAAGCAGGCAAGTGTTCCTATGTGATTCAATCCAAACCTTCTCAGTTGGTAAACTTGAAATACCGTGTTTTAGGAGGGGGTGTGCAAATTAACATGTTAACCAGTGAAGCCCCACTGACCCCGGTGATATTTTAACCGATGCCAGGAACGAAGCTGAGAGATCGATGGGTTCAGACAGCTGTGGCTGAGACAAGAAGGCTTTATGTTTTTGTTTTCACCATTCAAGATAGTCTTTCTGTTCGTGTCATTTTCATTTAGAATGACTGTTGCCTTGACATTTATCATATTGTTACTTTAGAAGATGATGGGACATTCTGTCTGGAAATGTTCCCTGGTCACTAAGAGGGGAAAAGCCTGGGTCTACTTACAAATGGTCCAAAAGGGGGAAACGGAGTGATGTGGTTCACGTGATCACAGCAAGCAGCTAAGGCGAGTCACCCCAGCCTGCGTGTCCCACCTGCGGGGTTGTACCGACCCAGCTCCCACATGAGCCACCAAACAGGGGCACAGACCTCAGGCCAAGAAATGTTCTCTTTTCAGGTTTAATCAAGAACTAGCCCATACATTATTGTCTTGGGAAGTCATTCAATTTCCCGCATGGTCACAGAGAAGTTGTGAGCTGCTTGTTTTCTCAGGGGTTTGGGTTTTGCTTCCAGGAGCTTGCTGGGCTAGCGGGTGCACCACAGGCTGTGCTCATGAGTGCAAGGGGAACGTGATTGAAGAACAGCACCAGGAGCTGGCATTTATGGAGCTTTTGCTGTGTGCCAGGTGCTGCTCCCAGTCACTTACCTGATCATTGTGATCACCCTGACGACCGTTGCGGTGCACCGTCCTTAGCCCTATTGTTGAGTTTAAGAAAACAAGGCATGGAGAGGTGAAGTAACTTCTTTGCCAAGCAGATAGAAAGGATCAGGGTTTAGAGTCAACCCTGTGGTCTGGTTCCAGAAACCTCTCTCTAAATCCCCATGCTGGCTTTTCTTATGCTAATGACAGTGCACACAAAATGGGTCCATTTACAAGCCTTGACTTAACAAATACAGGATGTTTGTTTGTTTTTGTCATCAGCAATCACCTGAAGTGCGCTGATCTAGGTGTGTGTGCTTGGCGGCAAGGACACAGCTGCCCCACACCCACATCCACAAGTTCTCAGTGGGTGGCGGTGCCTCATAAACTGTTTCTGAGTTGTCAGCTGTCCTCATGGTGTGGACACAGTGTGGCAGAGGAAGAGGTGACAGGGTTCCTGTTAGGTGTTAGATGTCTACTACATCCGCTAGCCCAGTGGCCTCTGCTCCTGTAATTTCTGAGTAGGTGAAATGTGAGGATAAATGGGGCAGTGCTCAGTTTTATCCTAGCCCCTTTTTGGGGGACCCTCGTCCCTACACAGGGAGCCATGGGAATTGCTGGGATCCCCTCTGGGCCTGAGAGCACTGGGGTGAGGTGCAGCCACCTTCCTCTGCCCACCCCATTCTCCTTTGGCTGCTGAGATCTGCAGGCTGGGGCCCCCCATCTATACCCCCTCCCCTTTTCAGAGATCCTGAGTCCCCACATGCAAGCAGACCCCCGAGTTCAGGAACCACATGTCAAGCACCCATCTCTTTGTACCAAAAGAGGAGAGTATGTCTAGACTCCCAGAATACTCCCTCAGCATCTCTCCAGGGTGGCTGTGCGGATGCTAGACCTCAGGGAGCTCAGCAGGAGAGGAGGGGCCATCTCCCCACATCCCACCACAGGCCCGTTTTCGGGAAGGACAAAACAGGAAGGTAGAGTGGGGTGTCCTCTCACCCTGAGTCTTTCACTCCCCACGGGGTGCCTGCCGAGCACTCTCTTCTCTGGTTCCCTCGCTCACTGGCTGAGGAGAGGTGGGGGTGACTGCAGAGCGCACTGCAATGGCTCCATGCAGAGTGCACTCAGCAGCCCTTCCTGTCACTCAGAAGGGTACTCAGGCCCTCTGGCTCCAGCTTTCAGCCAGGATCTGCACCATGGGAAGAAGCCACACAGCCTTGGGCGACCTCAGGTATCTGTCAAGGCTTTGTCTATGACAGCCCCTTGTCCTGCTGTCAACCCACAGTGGTGCCATTTAGTCCTCTCCTGTAGATAAGGAAGTTGACCTTAGAGAGATTTAGTAACTGAACCAAGGGTATGGTCCCCACTGGCCTGAAACGGGACTCGCCTTCTGCTTATATCACCGTAAAGCAGGTAAGGTTGTGGGGAAAGGAGTCCAGGGAGAGGAACCATTGCCAAGAACTGAGTTAGAATAGAATCCATTTGGTTTTCAGCTCCTCCATAACAGAGATCACTTCCAAAGCTGCTCCCCCTACCAACCTCCTGGTCATTCATTTGGGTCTTTGCTCCCTCTGCCGGTGTCCCTAACACCCAGGACAAGCAAAGGTGGACCAAAGTGCTTTTTTTTTTTAATTTGATGCTATATAAATTCATAAATTAGCAAAACCCAAACATTGCTGATGTTACTTGGCTTCTTTACCAAACCACCTCAACCTTTTGTGACAGTATCACCAGGAATTACTACCAACTCCTCATTACTAGATCATTCATGATTGTCAGAGTGAGAAGAATTACATTCACTCGTCCATTCATTCATCCATCACGAGGGAGCCATGCACATGCCCTCCTCCATGCCAGACCTGAGCTAAACGCCATAGTGGGGGGACTCAGGGGCTCACCCAGCTTCAAGGAAGAGGAACCTCTGCCTTTAAAATCACACGCCCACCATGGAATGGGTTTTCAACAATTCAAACAAAAAAATTCCAGGGACGATGGTAAAAGAGTGGTCCTCTTGTTATTACCTTTGCTTAAATGATTAGATTTCTTTTAGCAGTTGGGTGAAGCAGAAGAGACGGAGATTGCTCAGGTCTCAGCATGCCCACATGCATCGCTTCCTGGTCTCTCCGAGAATGTGAGCGAACAGGTAGATCAGGTTAGCATGGCCATCCCCCAGAGCATGGTACGATTTCCATGGGAAGTCATCTCACCTGAAAAATAGAAAGCCCCTTGAGTGGCTTTATGCCTCTCCTGCTGAGAACAGACACTACCTGAGATTTAAATGCTGTTCCCCAGACAGTTACAAACGACTAGGCCGGCAGCTGTTTTTTGGCTAGAGCCTCCATCTACTCGGAAATAAATAAAAACAAGTATGTGTTGATTTGTAGACACACACACACACACACACACACACACACACACACACACATGTGCATGAATGGGACAGTACATCCCTGGGAGCACCACGGGAGAAGAGAAAATAAATCTTTATTGGAGATTGCTGGGCACCAATGCCATGAAAAGTTCTGCCTATCCTTGGCTGCAATGCTAAGGCCTCCCCTCTGGAAGAAAGTCAAGCTGAAGCTATTGCAAGAAGTGTACCCACCAGGCAAACCTTGCCCTGGGTGTCTATACCTGCCAAAGCCATCCTTACCCTCTCTTCAGAATACGATGGCTTGTAGCATCTCCTAAGACCTTGGGCTACCTTAACTGGGAACCACATTCAGGAATCCTGAAGCCATTCAAGACTTGTCTTCTACTTGATTTCCTTTTCATGGGTGCGGGGGACATGGATTTGGAATCAAATACGCATTAGTCCAAATCTGAGCTAAGATACCTATTGTCCATGAGACCTTAGCTCATTTCTTGACTTTTTGAAAAAACAAGTCCCCATCTCAAAAACAGGAATATTAGAGTCAACTTCCAGGATTTGTGATTATA
The DNA here is from genome assembly GCA_004363535.1 of Dasyprocta punctata. Taxonomy (NCBI): domain Eukaryota; kingdom Metazoa; phylum Chordata; class Mammalia; order Rodentia; family Dasyproctidae; genus Dasyprocta; species Dasyprocta punctata. Next base: position 50,507 of record RJWM01002060.1, on the reverse strand, counting down.
CTGAATGTGAATGGCATACAAAAGAGGCCTTCAAAGTGGCTACTGGTAGTAGATGCTCAGTGAATATTAAGTTTCTCTTCCTCATATTCAACCCTGAGGCATGGAATGAATTAGTAGCAGAAAGAATCAAATCCTTTCTGTCACTCTGCCCTCCCTCCAGACATTGCTACTAACCTGGTTTCTGTCTTCTCCAGGTTACTTTATGTCTTAGTTATTTTTTGCATTTCTGGGACAAAATACCTGACACCTAAAATTAAAGGAGAAAAATCCCCACCTGTGACTGCATGAGGCCTTGGGGGACACATCTAGACACAAACCATAACACCTTACATGCAGCGCCTACAGAAAGCACTGATGTCTCCCAGGCAGGCACAGCGTGATGATAACTGCCAGCCTGTCTAGCACCTTGTAAGCCCCTCATGGACTTGATCTCTCACTGTAACAACAGCTCCCACCAAGTAGGTATGAGCAAACTTTTTGTGTGCGAAGGGAGCCAGGCTCAGAAAGCTTTAGTTAAAAATCTGGTAAAGGTGGAGCCAGGGGTGCAGCCTGGCCCTGGCCGTGGTTCTCAAATCTGAATTCCAAGGCACACTTCAGATTTGGTGAGTCTGAATTTCTGCGAGCAGGACCTGGGAGTCTCCCCTCTGGAAGTCAGTTCTAATCTGTGAAGGATCGCAGGCACAGAAGACCAGAGAGATTGGCCATGTTGAGTGAATTTAGTGTGCATGCAAGCATCTTCATCCTGAGCGTGTGACACCCTGGCCACCCTCTGGGTATCTAACCTCTCTCTAGCAAATGAGTACTCGCAAACTGATAAGACTGGAGGAGTCAGGAGCCTTAGAAATAGCCGAAGGTGTGAGAAAAAGATAACTCAGATTTCCAGTATATAATAAGTTTAGGGTGGCAAAAATGTTCATGAAACTTTGCTCATAGAAGTTTGTCTTTAGTGTATTATGGCTTAATTAATATTTTGCAGGCAAAATGTACTGTCAGCTTATTTATATATTTTTCTCCAAGTTAATAATCACATCCTATTTTCTAAATGTACAAGTGATTCTGCTAAATGGCTTTTCCCTAGATGAACTAGGTTGAGTGTGGTCCTGCTTCTCACAAACTTGGAATTAATGGCTGGTAGCACTGACCAGAGGGTGACACCAGCACTACTCTGAAAGATTAGACACTGCCCTAGGACCCACTATGAAAACTCAGTCCCCATAAAGTCATGGGAAGGTCGTAAATCTGGTAGGTTTGGTTTTGCCTGTAGGTGGGGTAACGACTGGCTGAATCCCCGAGGGTGTCACCAGCTCATTAGTGCTTTGTCTGGCGCAGATCACAGGCAGATTAAAAGCTGACTGACTGTCAGCAAGCACCAGGCTTAGGTGGGACCAGCTTCCTGCCTTGACTAGCTATTGCCTGCAAGAGCAGACGAGTGGCTGGATTCCAACCCAATTCCAGGCTCATTCTTGCCAACCTGCCCTCCCAAGTCAGTGTTGTGATTCTACAGAAAGTGAGTGTCAAAGAGGAGACAAGAGCGGGTGCCAAGGCGGGATGGGGCGTCTAAGCACCCCACCACATGTTCATGTACAGGACCGTCACTCTGATTGTTTTCCCAAGACACTGGGCATTGTACAATGCTGTGCAATGTCAAAGTGGATATTAGATATTCCCAGGAAGAGGGAAGTACTTCCTGTCTCAGATGCTGTCCCCTTGGGCTGCTGTTCTATGGATCAAAAGTAGCATGAACCCTAAGCAGAGTTAAGATGACAGCCAGAATGCCGTGTCAGGCTCAAAAATATCTCCCCCACAAAGATTCTCACATCCTCATCACTAGGATTTGGGAAAGCCCCCTTATTTAAATGAGAGGAGAGGCATTGCTGAATGTGATTGGGGAATTTTTTTCCTGGATTATCTGGCTGGGCCATAAATGCAATGATTTGGACCCTTATAAAAGGGAGGCAGAGAGAAATTACTTCACATCCCATAGAGGATATGCTCGTGTGAAGATGGAGCAGAGAAAGAACTGAGGACACTCGAGGAATGCCAGCATCCAGGCGCAACCAGATGAGGCAAGACACACACTCCACCCCTTGGGCCTCCAACTCAGCACCGCTGTTGCCTTGTGTTTGGCCCAGTGGTACTGTTCTTGGACTTAGAATAAATTTTCGTTCTTTTGTGCCACCACATTCACTGTGATTTGTTATAGCAGCCATACCTCAAGCAATAGGAACTGTCATGGCCCACTAGAGGCCCAGCAAGCTCATGCGACCATCCGGTTACAGAGGTGTTGTTCACTGTGGGGGCCATTGGACCCAAGGTCCTCAAGACAGTCCCCAGTGCTCAGCAGGGAGCCACTGGTTCCCTTACCCCATATCTTTAGGGATAGTCTCAGGGCAACCAGAATACTAACAAACTGAGACTTGCTTTGTGAGGAGACAACTAGAGTGGTGTTTAAAATTGTGGAAGCAATCCAGACCGTCACACATGACAGGAGCAGAATTGAGAAGAAGAATCAAGATGATTCTGACCATCTCCTAGTTCCCCAGCCCCATTTTACAGAGAGGAAACTGGAAGCCAGAGAAGTTAGTCAACTGGCCATGAACCAGCCTAAACTGGAGCAGCCGAACTGCATTCTCAAAGAATAAATCAGAGGGAAATCCACCCCCCTATGCCTCCAATTAGGCTAACGCTAATTGAAACAGGGAAAATAAAGGTACCTGAACCATCACTGGGGGTGCCTGGAAAATTAATTCGGCAACTAATTATATTCTGCCTTGTTCCTGCTGATGTGGTTTTGAATTGTCACTTAAACATTGTTGTCATTTAATCCTTGGTTTATTGTTTGGCTTATCCCTTTAAAAGGTATACATTTCTAGCCGAGCGTGGTAGTGCATGCCTTTAATCCCAGCACTCGGGAGGCTGAGGCAGGAGGATTGTTATGAGTTTGAGACCAGCCTGAGCTACAAAGTGAGTTCAAGGCCAGCCTGAACTACATAGTGAGACCCTGTCTCAAAAAATAGAGCTGGGGATTTAGCTCAGTGGCTTAAGTGTCTGCCTGGCAGACTCAAGGAAGGTTGTGAGCTCCATCCCCAGTACCAAAAGATATAAAATAAAATAAAAGGTGTACATTTCTCTAAGCAGGAATCATGGACTGCTTCTCGAGATCTCTGTCACCCCCACCCCAGCCCACAGCAGCTAGCACCGTCCCCTTCTCAGGGCTAGTGTTCCGTAAACCTTTATTTCATTTCTAGTCCTCTCCACGGCGTACAGGCTATTTTGTAGGCCGACCGTAATTACATTTGCTTACAGCTGAGACCACAAAAGCCTATCAAAAGCCATCTGTTCCAGGGACAACTGCACAGCCAGTCACCCTGATGCCTGTCCTGTCTAACCTGGAAGCCGAGGCCGCACCTACCACCTTGCAAAAATCATCGCTACTGGCACCCTCTGCCACCAGCAGTGCCAGGCCACAGCCCGTGGGCCACAGGAGCTGGGAGACGGGTGAGTGGCAGACTGTGTGTTGCTGTGTGCTACAGGAGTGGGACGGGGGACTGAAAAGTAGCACTCTGTGTGACCCTGAGCGTGTAGTGCCCCGCCCCCACCCGCTGAGCCGGCTGAGTGGGTGCGTCTGAGACTTGCACCAGAGGGATTAGGTTGTGTCCTTGCAGATCCTAAATAAGACTGCCGTGACTGCATTTTCGGAGACACAATATGTGGTCAAACTTTCCCATTGCAAAGTCTCCGTTTCTCCAAAAGCTCAGTTGAAAGGGTGGAAGGTTTCCATGAAACCATTGTCGGACTGGCGGGGTTGATGTTTGTTGGTTTGCTAGTTTAAGTGATAAGTGGTATATAACTGGAAGTTTCCCAATATTAGAAACACTACCAAATGAATCCCTTGAAGAAAAGTCAAATGGTCAAAATTTTATTCCGTTCCTGATTGCTTTTGGTCTGACGACTTTTATTCATGTCTTAAAATGGACTTTATTAAAGTCTAGTTTATGAGATTTAATCTCTGCACTACATCAGATAAACCCTTAAGAGCTTATCTGATAATCCAGTCTTGAATTTCTATACAGGCTTCTGTCTATACTAACCAGGGCTAATCAGCACCTGTCTCATTTCAGAGAGCTTCTAGCAAGGGGGGATGGGAAATTCCGAAGCCAAAATGCCACTATTGTCAGAAAATTGTTTTCTGAATCTTCGTTTCCTTTTTCATCCAGGAGGAAACTCCTAGGACTTATTTTCAACCTCACATCCAGCTTCCAATCCTTCCTTCCACATCGCTCAGCCCTTCCCCCTTCCCCAGCAGCCCAGTTCTCTCCATCTTTTTATTTAACACAGGGGAATCAGTATTTTCAAAGCGCCGGACATGTTTCTAAACAACTGAACAAATATTAGCCTATTGAGTCCTTTGTAACAACTCTGCCCAGGAAATACATTACTTCTAATTTGAATAACCCATTATATTGACAAGAAAACCAAGGAATAGGGTAGGGAGGAAGGAGAAAACTCTCCTCAGGTCACACTCCAGGGGGAGCCAGGATTCAAGTGCCAGCCTGGGTCACCTCTGGCTGCTGTCACAGGAGGGAGCCACCCCTACTATCAGCAAACGGGCCAGGCCCAGGCAGAGCACACCTGGACATGGATGGGGTGGCAAGATTAGAAGCTGCAGACCTACCCAGATTCTCCTGTAATTAATCATAAATGATGCCAGGGAGAGTTCCTATGATTCCTACACTCTGAGAAGCTGAGGCAGGAGTATCACAAGTATAAGCTGAGCCAGGGCAACTTAGTGACTTAACAAGACCCTGTCTCAAATAAAATAATAATATTAATAATAATAATAATAATTAAAAGGGCTGGAGACATACCTCACTGCAGAGACCTAGGTTTATTGTCCAATACCACAAACTAATAATAATAAGAAGAATTATACAGTCCATACAGTGCATGGCCAGGCACACTTCAAGCTTTATTTTAACTTTCTCAACAACTCTAGGAAATACAGTCATACTATGGAACTCAACTGCTTTGCATTCTGATGTAAAAATTCTGTCCCTGTATTCATCCTTCGTTTGATACCCAATGTGCAAACTAGAACTTGTCACTGTCCATTGCCGCCCTTCCAGCCAAAACAATTACTGGTACTCATTGTCTTTGATACTCACTGAGCCTCCCAGAACCAATTAATGAGTATCAAGGTACCGCTGCAGGAATTAGTATTATTCCATTTTACAAATGACAAATGGAAAAAAGCTGTGATATAAAATTTCCAAATCAGAACACCATAAAAATGTTTTTTTTTTTTTTGAGGCTTTGAAATGCATCAGACCACTGGGCGTGGTGGTGCATGCCTTTAATCCCAGCACTCGGGAGGCTGAGGCAGGAGGATCATTGTGACTTCGAGACCAGCCTGGGCTACAAAGTGAGTTCAAGGCCAGCCTGAACTGCATAGTGAGACCCTGTCTCAAAAAATAGGGCCAGGGATTTAGCTCAGAGGCCTAAGTGCCTGCCTGGCAGGCGCGAGGTTGGAAGTTTGATCCCTGATACCAAAAAAAAAAAAAAACAACAACAACAACAAAAAAAATATATATATATACAAACACACACACACGTGTGTGTGTGTGTGTGTGTGTGTGTGTATCAGACCCTTCCCTCCCCAACTACCCTTTTCTTTTATTTTAACCTCTGGTTAAATATTAACACAGGCACACACTATGGACAGCAAAAGAAAAATGGCTAGAAAGGTTGCTGATAGCCAAGGCTAATGGGTCCCAGAGCCAGACGTTCTCTTTTTCAGATTTCAGGCCCTTGGTTTTAGATTCCTTCATTCTTTCAAATATACTTGAGCACCTAAATAAGTTGTCGTTGCTCCTGTTGGGGCCTCTAAGACATCAAACCTGGCGTAATGCTTGTAATGAAACACGTGGAATATTTATTTGGCTACACTGGCAGTGTGGAAATCCTGTTGCAAGCTGGGCTGTGCTGGTGGAAAAACTCAAGAAACTTGAAGTAGAGGCTCCCAACCTGGCAAAGCTTCATCGCTCCTGGCTTGAGGACAGGGGCTTTGGACCACAGCCCCCGGGACCTTCAGGGTTCCTTCCTCTTCCTGTCCCGCCCCCTTCCATGCTGACCCTCATGAGCCGTGGTCAGGCAGCATAAAACAGGAGTCAAAGGGGCCGGGGGCGGGGGGCTAAAATGTGTGCTGTCCACTCACAGGACGGCAGAAGGAAGTTTCAATGCCTATGTTCTTTTTCAATGACAGTTTTATCGAGGTACTTATCCCATCCCATACAATTCATAGCCTTGTGACCATCACCACAATCAATTGTAGGACATTTTATCATCTGCAAAAGAAAGCCTGTTCCTATGAAGAGTCGCTCACCATTTCCCCAAACCACCCTCTTTAGCCTTAGGTAACGACAAATGACCACTTTTATGAATGCCTCTCTTAATGAACGGCTATATTTGTTATGATATTTTAGTCCAACTATATTAAGTAATATTCAGCATTTAAGTAACTCCTTTTCTTCAAACAAACTGAAAATATCCTGTCAGTAATAAGAGAGCAACTCTCCTTATACTGCTGGTGGGCAAGTGCATTGTTGTTATCTTATTTATTAAGGAGAGGCTTTTTTCCTCTATGTATGTGGTGGTAATGGGAAGATTCTAGACGTGGTTTTAGTTGGGGTGTTCAAGCAAACCCTAATTCACTTATCCACTTGAGAAGCATCGATGAAGCGCCTACTGTGGGTCGGGCAGTGCTCCGAGTCTTGGGCTGCATCAGTGGACACATCCCACCCGCTGTCGCCGCGGGTCCCTCACCCTGGGATACCTGACAGGTGGAGCTGGAACAGGAGGCACCTGTACTCCAGGTCTGTGAGTCTTCTTCGCTCTACGTGAAGGCCAAAGCTGCCTCTCGGACAGGACATAAACATTTGAAGGAAACCAAGGCAGAATACAAGCTTGAAATCACAGTGAGACAGGGCCTTCCCCAGCCCTCGTGGAGAAGCCGGGCAGACGGAAGGGCTCTCAGGCCGGTGACCTGGAGAGGTGACCCCGCGCGGAGCATGACCGTGCAAGTTAAACACTACAGAAAGGAACAGGCGAGGCGAGGCGGGGCGTAAAGGCACCAAGACCGAGGGTAAGAGCGGCTTCTCGAGGGCCAGGGGGAAGGCTGCTCTTCACGGCAGAGGCCAGGGTGACGTGGTCCCCAGGACCCAGGCTGCCCAGGGCTGCGTCCCAAATCCAGCAGGAGCACCCTAGACAAGCAGGCTTACAGATGGGCCTAGGACAGAGTCCTGAGAAACGTAGGCAATCCCTCCAGGTCCAGCTGCAGGGTTAGCTGGGTAGATCACAGACCTAGGAGGGAGCGCGGCCACACCCAGCTTGGCTTCCACCCCAGGTCCTTTTGCTGAAGCGCCCCGGTTGCTTCAGCAGATCCGGCCTCGAATGTGCAGCACATAGGTCGGAGACAGGAAAGGAGAGCGCCGCCTAGTGGCGAGGGAAGGCAATGACGTAACCATTGACTTTCCTCTTCACCGGGTGCCCAAGGGCACCTAAGGAAGAAGCAGGGAAACTTGGGGCGCGAAGAGACCAGTGTCTGCCACTGCCCATCCCCTCGGCATGCTAGTTCCCGTCTCTATGCCTTGCATCTATGAAAGTTTATCTTTTTTTTAGGTGTCTGCAGAAAGGTTTTCTTAAAATCCAGTCCCACTTGGAGTAAGAAAAAGACAAGTATTCCAAATGAAAACTGGGGAAAAATCACGGCCAGGCGGGCTACAGTGGAGCCGCAAATGGCCAATAAATACATTGTTTGAAAGATGTTCAGTATCACCAGGCATCAAATAAGTGCAAATTAAACAACAAAGTTCCATTTCCCCCCAGTTTACACTACAAAGTGATAATGCAATTTGGGCAAGAGTCTGGTGAATTGTCCTACAATTCCCACATTCAAAAATATATTCTAAGGTAATTATTAGCCCAGGGTGAAAAAGAGCTTGGACATAGATGTTGTTCCTACAGAAAAATAAATGGAGATGCTTCATTTGCCCATGGGTAGCCGTGGAACTGTGAAACGGCTGGGGTGCCTGTGCGCTCAGCGACATGGCAGGATAGCCCTGGGCACACTGTCCAGTCAAAGCAGCTGCCCCCAAGGTGGGACTGAAACATGGGAAAGGTTTAAATGTTTCAAAATTTGTTACAGCACCTTGCCATTAATCCCCCTCAAAATGCTACTCCTCACTCTGATCATACTTACTCCATCATTCTTTGCCACTTTCTGAAGTCCTCTTTTATGAATGTGTTTAATCGCACTGTCATGGCTGCCTTAAAGTTGTGAATCAATGCAAAACATTTACCTTTCGTGGTCATTTTGACTTGGGAAAGACCTAGAAGTTCCAAAGTACCAGATCCGATGAATAAAGTACATGAGGACACGTGGTGATATTTTTACCAGCCTGCCTTCCTGTTGGATAGCACTCTGCATTCACTGCATTTTTTTTAAAGACACTGTCTCACTGTGTAGCCCAGACTGGCCTCCAACTCCTGGTAATCCTCCTGCTTCGGCCTCCCAAGTGCTGGGATTATAGGTGTGTACTACCATGCCTGGCTAGTCACTGCATTTATCACACCTTGTAAAGATACTTATGAAAGAAGACTTCAGAACTCCTTCGCAAAGTAGAAGAATGATAGAATAAGTGTGTTCAAAGCAAGGGGGGGGGGACAGGTAGTGGTACTATATCTTTCCTTGTAATAATTTTTTCAAGCATGCACTGTATACTCCATCACACCTTGTACAGAACAGTATAGGGCCCACTACCATCCTCGTAATGGTGAGCTGTACATGGAAATATGCATGGAGAGAGGGGTGCAACTCCACATACCAAAACTGGGTACAGAATAAAAGATGCTTTCCTACTATGCATAGAATATAATTTTTTATGGTGAGCCTATATTGTCTTTTTAATTAAAAAATAAAACCATTCTGAGAGTATGTCAAATAATTGGCACAAAAACAAAAGGTGTCAAAATTGACTCTAGATAGATCCCGTTCCAGGAAAAACTGATATTTTCCCGTGACTCTTACCTCTTCCCTGCTTGAAACTTGGTCCTTTCCCTCAGCTGGTCCTTATATGCTCCTCTTTTCCCCAAAAGGGTCTTTGCATTTCTTTTTATAGAACCCTCCATCTTCTTCCTCCTCCCTCTTAAAACCTTGCTTCAGAAAATTTTCTCCAATAAATAATGAATGCAGAAATATATTTGATTTTCTCAAAGTAATTAAGGATAACTCATTGTGTTTCTTTAAAAATGACTGAAAGCTAATGCTATTTGCATCAATACTGTGTTAATGCATTTTAGGCAAAATGATAAATGTTAAGTGGCATTTCTATAGAAGGATTACTTTAACCTCCCCACAAGTGGCACAGTTGAAAAGAATTATTTCAAGAATAATGAAGTGTAAAAAAATGGCACTTTAGTAAGAGAAACTTACTTTGACAATTGTGCAATACAAGGGTTATTAGCACCTGGAATTTCCAGTCAATGTTTTGAGTTGAACCCATTACTTCTTTTTTTCCATTTCAATGCCTCCTCCAGGGAGGTTTAGACTGCCCGGGGACAAAACCTTACCTTGGTTCTGACCTTGGTAAAGTCTTGCTAGGTTGGATCACTCATGGAAAGAATGAGAACGGTTAGATTACAATTCATGCTTTCACCAGTCCAGTGTGATTACAGATCTCTGGTCCTCCACCACCTACACAGGCAGCCAAAACACTCCCACTGCCAACCCAGGTAAGACCCTCAACTGTCCTAGCTGCTTCTTTTAAGGGGTTCTTACTTCTCAAATCCTTGCCATTTATTTAGAGTTGCACAGAGCATTAAACCAGTTGAGCCAATAGAAGATACTGCTCCACAGCTCAGGCTTGTAAGGAAATTTTTAAGAAAGTAAGGAAGTCATTAAATAAGCAAGGCCCATACCCAATCTCTATTCCCTCTAGGCAGTTTTGTGCAGGCTTTGGTAGAAATTCCTGAAGATTTATAACCCAGGTTTCTAAGAACCTGAAAAGGGATACTCTCTGGGGTTTATGTTTGAGAACTTGGTTAAGAGAGTGACGAAAAATTTTATCATCTCACGGGAAGGGGCAGGGCAGATTGTGTACTCTGGACTACAGGGGTAGAAGCACATTCTCTCTCCTCCAGGAACTCGTCTCTGAATTGTGACTTCAGGTTCACCTCTCCTCACTTCTGTGTGCCTCTTAATGGCTAAGAACTGGGAATGCAGCAAATTGTCTTCTCTGAGACACGGCCTAGGCCTGCAGAGATTAGACAGGAAAGTCAAGCGAGGTGTGTTGTTGGTCACAAACTGCTCAGGCCAGCTGGATAGGAAGACACAGGGGACAAGTCCCCGAGACCAGGCCTCCTGTGGAGAGCTGTTGAGGTTTTTTTTTTTCCTGTCGGGGGAAGATACCAATCTGCCCTCCCCATGTTAGAAGGGTCCTAGAAAGTATAGGTTCTGTTTGGTTTTGATATGGGATTGGAGGAGGGACCCCAGGGTGCCTGGTCAGGGCTAGCAGCTTCACAAAGGCCCCTTTGCCAGTATATACTCTGTTGTCCTGGAAAGAAGGAATTCGGAATCACAATACTGGCCAGAGTGAGGACTCCAAGACTATCACAGGCCTAAAAGACCCATAGGACCGTTCAGAAGGCCGTGCCCTGGGGCAGTCTCATCTCTTGTTCCCTTGATCATGATTTCTGCCACCTTTGCAACCCCTTAAACTAGAGCCAACTACAGAAAGCTCTGCTGATTTCAAAGAAAATCTGAACTAGGTCACCTTCAGGGCACGGAACAAGGGAAAAAAAGTAATTTGGAGTTGCATGTAAATCAGCAGACCCTGTGTGTCCCGTCAGGCATCCAAAGGCAAGAGTCTTCCACAGCTGCTTTCCAGGCATTCGTGGGGACGGGCCTGAACCTAGGGAAGCTGTCCGCTGCCTACCATCCCCACGCGTCCCCGATCGTGCTCCGCGGCCGCAGCACACACAGACCTCCACGCACGCTCACTCACTCTTGGCCTCTGCAGCTCAGTGCCGGGGCCCCTGACGCCTTCACTTTGGCTGTTCTCAGTGCATCACAGAGAAAGTCTCTGTCAGCTCAGATGCCCCAGGCTCCTGCTCCTTTCTGTCCCCTGGAGGGGTTCCCCACCCAAGCAGCTCTGCCTCCCGCAGGGCTCATCATCCCCCTCGGGCCTCTGGGATAAAGCACAAACACCAAGCACACCCTGGGAACCAGACAGGGCCCGGGGAGTGGGTGGCCACAAACCGTGTTCCTGATGGCCGCCTCCCATTCCTCATTGCCTGACCACCTCAACGTTGTTTGAGGGCTGTGGTCCGCCAGATGCAGTTGGCCGTGTTTCCTTTTATTTAACCTTATCGTCCTCCCGTTCTGGAGCTCTTAGAGTCCCTGCTGCTTCTCCAGTCGCCTTCATGCTCCCAATAGTTGGCACTTGGTCTCACTGCCCCACGCAGATGTTCCTGGCTGCCCTCGCATCCTACCCATTCCTGCTGTTCCTCTCTCCCTCCCCGCAACCTTGCTCTGAGCTTCTGAGATGCTTCCTTGAACTCTCACAGTGCCCTTGCTTTGTTTGTTTGTTTGTTTGTTTTTGTACCAGGGATTGAACTCACGACCTCGCTCTTGCCAGGCAGGCGCTTACGCTGCTGAGCTAAATCCCCAGCCCAGCGCCCTTGCTTTGGAAGACTCCCCTAGAGCAAAGGTGCTCAGACTGTGACTAGTCACAGACCCCACTAGGGCTCCTGCCAGAGGTGAGGGGGTCGTAGCTGCAAGCTCTGAGGAAGAGTAGGTGAGATCGCCCGGGGTTCTTGGGTGTTTTTCTACCAGCTCTCACTGTGGGCAGAGTCACGTGTTTCAGGCAAATTGCCCATTTCATCAGCTACAAAACTGTCAAATCGCAGAATTGAGAAGAATGATATAAAACGCATCTGGTCTAATTTCCTATCAAAAACTGAGTATTTATGACATGCCATGCAGAAGTTTTCCCCATATCTGATCATTTCAGGGGGGAAGGACTCTCCCATCCCCTTCCTTTGGAGGATGGCTCCATGAGATACACCCCCTTTAGAACTTCAGCCCATAGTTTGTCTAAGCTGATGCTTTCAAAGTGCGGTCCAGGCACCCTGTGAGGTCCTCCTTTGGACTCTATGTTCATGAGAACTGATATTCTTCACATATTTCAACAAAAATAGCCCATCACAATGAATTGACTACAGGGGAAGATATCACATCCCTGCTGCTTTCCATTATGACAGACATTGAAGAAATTCCCCGCTCTTCTCAGTGAGCTCTTGTGTTTTGGAAAACAGCTAATTTTCATTAAAAATACAATTTATGGCAAAATATAAAAGGTATATTACTTCTGATAGCCAACTATGTTGCTACTTAACATTCTATTTCAAGTGAAAGAATGCAATTTTAATTTCTAAATGTTAAAAATCAGTAGCTATGAGCCACACAAGACGAAAGCTCTTTGGGTTCTTTGATAATTTTGAAGAGTGTACAGAGGCTGAGACCCTGAGAATCCCTTAAATGTGAGAGCCTTTCAGATACATGACGCTAGACTTTATGTCCTTCTTTATGTCTCATTTTTTTCTAGAATAAATTTCTCCAATCCTTCCAGGGGTCTTTACATGATTTGGCAGCACATGCTCTAGTTGTAGTCTGTTAATGGTTTGTGATACAAGGTGCCCAGAGCAGAGCACCATGTGTGTTTGCCAGGAAAGTCCTGTCCCGCTGAATCATCCCAGGTTGCCCTTGTGGGAAGCTCTGCCTCACCACTGGCTTACCTCATGCTCTCCTTGCAATTACTAAAATCCCCAGCATTTTTTTTTCCCTCTTGAATTTGTATAGAAGCACATCACCCCAATCCTCTCTATGTACAGTTAAGTTTGTAACCCAAGTTAGACTATTGCACATTTTCTCCCTTAGACTGTAATAATCTTCCTGAATCTTAATTCTGTCATTTAATGTGCTGACTATCCCTCTGACCTTGGCATCATATGCACAATTGGTAAACATTCCACCCGAATCCAGTCCAGTCACTGATAAAAACACAGGCACATCCCAAGGCACCGGGTCCTGTGAGCCCCGCCCTGCTTCTTCCATGTTAGGGTCAGTCCCTGGACGGACACCAGCAGCTACACAGAGTCTGATGATGCTGTCACCAGGCTCCGTATTTTGTTTCCCTCTCTGCAGGACCCCAGACTTACAGCTCGTGAGTGATTCTTGCATCCCCATCCACTTCCTCCTACCCACAGATGTAACTTCACTCCCCTGATTTAAGCCACCATTCTCATTACAGCAAAACTTGCTTAATTTTAAAAATATTTTTCAGCATGTGTCTTAGAACTGCAAATAGGGATGAATTATTTTCCAAATTCTAGAATTCCGCGACTGGAGTTTTTCCTTCACAGGTCCCAGCTCTCCTTGTCCTAGCGATTCCTCTGCCTCTTATACAGCAGGGTGGCCTCCTAGTGCCAACCCCCACTCTCCTATAAGTCCCCTCAGGACTGGAACAGGAGGGCCTGCTGTAGTCTCAGCCCCCTGGGGTAGTGGGATCCTGGTAAGTCAAATTAGAACTCAGTGATCCCCTGAAAACTGCCCTTAAGCCGGGTGGCTTCATGTACCGTAGTGAACTCCATTTGAGTCAAGTAAACTTCACTGGCCTGAAACCCATGGTTACAGGGTTAACGTTTCCATGAGAAAAGGCTGCTGGGTCCAAATGCGAATCCCACACAGAGTCTTGAAAGGTAACCCAATTACAGGCACAGGACTCTGGGTGAATGACTGGCGTGACAGCTGGTACCCAGGACTGCAGATTGTCCCCAGCCTTCTTGTAAAGTCGCCATGCAGTGGGCTGCTGCTGTGGCCATTCCTTGGGTACAGCTGCTGGGCTCTGGAAACATGATGCTAGGAAAAGGGATGGGAGGGCCAGCGAGTCCCTTGTCCAGCGGCCTGCTGTCTCCCAGACTTGCATCTCCTCTCTGCACGGTGCTCCAGCCAGCCAGCAGTCGCTGGGAAGGAGCTTGGGAGCTGAAGGTTCATCTAGGCTTCTGGCTCATAAAATTTTAGCACCCTAAGGGCCAGAGGTTGCAGCTCCCACTGGGGTCCTAAGCTGGTGACTTCCGCAGGCATGCAGGGAAACAGATGGAGATGAAACCAATGCAGAGATCATCACTGGGCCCAGAGGAAGCAGGCCTTTTTGAAGACTTAGCCACATTAACAGGAGCTACTGGCAGCTGTACCAAGCCCAGCTCTTCAGTGGCCTGACCACATGCCCAAAGATGCTGAAGCAACCACTCTTCCTCAGCTGTGCCAAACAGACAGTGGTTAAGCACAGGCCCTGGAACCCACCTCCGCCCCACTGACCCCCGAGCATCAGCTTTCTCGCTGGTAACACGCTGTCATAGTTACACCTACCCCACAGGGTCACTGCGACTTACTACTTAGGAAGTGCTTCTGCGGGAAACGGAACAAACTCCAGATAAATGTTAATGGTGTCTACATTTTTACCATAGAAATCACTGAGAGCCAATACTTCTTTTAACTCTGATTGTATCCATGAGGTGGCTAAGCAAAGATGGCCACAAAAATAATGCCCTGTTTTGTTTTGTGTTTAAAGAGTGACTTACACTCTTCACAGTGATTGCATTCACAGTGACCTCTTCGGAGGCTCTTGCGTGTGAGACAGGGCATGACACTCGCCGCAGTCTCAGCTCGCACAGGAGAAAGCTGCAGGTGAATGGTCCTGAAGGTGGGTGAGGCCGGACCCCCCTGGGTTTGGCAGTCCTAGAAGGATCTTCTGACTTCTCTTTTCCCGTACTGTTCTGTTCCTCCTCGACAACAGAACATAAATGTTCTCACAAACTTACTTCTCATTACTACCAAGTCCAAAAAACACCAGGTCTCAGCTGTACAAATATTTTTCAACCCTTGGCTTTTAGATGAATGTGTTGGTTCAAACTTGTCCCAAAAAAAGATGAAAGTGGCATTAATAGAAAGACAAACTTCCAGGACAGAAATAAGAGGTTTGGAAACCCTTGATGCCAGGGAACTGTTTATCTCCTATTAACGTAACAGAGCACCCAGCATTCTGATCTTCTTGACATTCAAGGGTGCTTAGGCAAGAAAAAATGGGGGGCAAAAAGGGGAAGAAGTTATCTTTTTTAGGAATCAAGCAAAGTGCGTATTTTCACCAGTAGGTGGCAATAGAGTAATAAGGCTAACGGAGCAAAATGTTTAAAGATAAATCCTCAATGTTTTGAACATGGAGACTGTATCACCCAATTACTGTTATTTGCTAAATTAAGGTCTCCAGAAGCTACCTAACTTAATCAAGGTCATACAACTGGTTAATGGCTGAATCAGATTAAACTCACTTCTGCCCATTCCCCTCCAACCAGGATGTGCAAGAGCATGAATTGCCTTTTAAAATTGCCTGGCTCTTAATCACACACAGAAAAATAGCACTGCTCTTGAGTGTGTGAATAATTCCAGTTGATAGCAAAGCATAAAGCCAGTATGAAATGAAACAGTTAATCACACTCTCAGCCTTCTAAGAGAGGGAAGAAGGCAGAGAGGGACAGAGAGAAACAGGGAGAAAGGACAGCAGTCTTTTTTGTGTTCTTTGTGCTGCTTCCGAGCCCCTCCCAGCTACCATTCTCCCAAAGAGACCGTGAATCATGGGGTAAGAATCTCCCCTTCACCACCATTCTTTCCACTCCATCAACATGCTTGTGACAAAGGACATTAAACATCTCACTGCATATAGAATCCAGGTGCCACATTATTTTATTCTGCTGAAGGTAAATGGAAGTAGAAGCTCAGGAATTGAGTGGATTGCTGCTTCCTGGAGGAACCAGATTTGCTCTGTATAGTTCCAAGGAAGATAATCCAAACAGGTGGTACCAAAGTATCTATCTAGAGTGATATTAAGCACATATTGAGTGCTAAATAAGTATGCATGGGGTGGGGGTGGGTGTATGGACAGATGGATGAATTAGCTGATGAAAACAGATTTAGGTTAAAAATTTCAGATCCCTCCAATGAAATTTTTTCGCAGTCTCAATAATCCAAGAAAGAATAGATATAAACGCTATTTTGCTTGGACATCTGATGAATTCCTTGTCTCTGGGGGTATTAAAGCACCAACCAGGTACTTGATGGCAATGTTGTAAAAGCAGTCTGAGACATGCTTTGGGCTAGATGAGTTCTTTAGGCCCTTTAGCATCCTAGAATCCATGATTCTTGGAGTCTAGTGGACAAAATAGGCAACAATAATTATGCCTTTGGCTTTAAGAATTTTCCATGGGAAAATCACACACATTTTTAAGGTTACTTCATCCAAAATTGTGGTCCCATGCTCCTTGACTGACCTTTCTTTCACAATTAGGAAACATGATTCTAGCAGTTCATTGTAGAGGTTCTGCTGATTTGGTCTAAGTAACAAGTTTCTTTTTAATCTTGAAAATCAGGAGACATGATCTTGTAGAAGTGCTAACCGGCCCTTTTAGACGCAGCCAATCTCTCAGTCCTGGCCAGATCAGGACTCACAGAAGCACAGACCTAAGAGGGTTGAGTAATCCAGCTGGTGGCCCGTGAAGCCAGACTCCCTCTAAAGTGCCCGTGCTTTCTAATGACTGAGACACTCAGGTCCCGTGAAGGGCACGTGGAAAGTTCTGGAAGTTATGGGGAAACTTAACAAAAGGGACAAAGGAAACATGAAGACAAAAAGTCAGAAAGGAGTTAGTTCCCCACCTCAAATGAGTTGTATTAGACTCCATCTGGCAACACTTTGACGTCCTGTTTTCTCTTCCTTGTTTGCAAAACTTTTTGCTGGCTGGTTGCTGCGTTGGATGTTTGAGATTCCAACAAACCCAGCCTCCCAGATGTTGTATGGTGGGGGACACAGCGATGGGTGGGACGGGAGGATGGAGGGGACTCGGCCCGGGCTCGTTTTGGTTCCCATCCCCATGACCTACAACTTTGAGGCGTCGCCCTGAAAGGTTTTCTGGCTGAGAAATGCTATTAAACACCCAAAGCGAATTTTTTAATGATGTGAGGAAGTAGGGTGAGCTAGCTGACCTTTGATGGGAAGATGAAATCATGTGCTTTGCGAACTGGAAAAAAATAAGCCAGATGCCAGGAGAAAAGGCACTGCAGCCTGCGAGGACTGATCCCAGCGCCGCCTCGGCCACGCAAGCTCCCAAACCCGGGACACTCACTTCCTCTTCCCGCGGAGCTCTGCTCGGAAAACTCGGGGGGCTTAGCCAGCCTAAAAGAATTCTCATTTATTGTCTTCATTGCCTTAAATGGCATATTTGTGAACTCCGCATGCGAATGGCTCTAAAGAACCGCCCCCACCCCTGTCAGGCTAAAAGTCACCTCCTACACAACCTCTCCCAACAGGAACACTTCTGTCTCGCCACCTTTTGAGTGACTTTTATCTGAGTCCTTCTTCCCAGGTCTACATTGAGCTCTCTTTTGATAGTCTTCCTCGTCTTTCTAGATTTTCTTACACGGAAAACGAAGACCAACATGTGCCGGGCACAGTGAAGGTTTGTGTGTGCCTGAACCAGACACATTTCCTGACCTCAAGATTTTCAGAATTTTAAGAGGAGTAATTTGCACTGGCAAAGCTCTTACTGCTTTCAGATAAGGAAATGAAGGCTCGGATTGAATAGTTTAAAAATGAGATCGCAAGTCTCCTGATGTTCAAATCTCCCTGAGCACCCAACGGAATATTATCTTTAGCAGGCTGTCAGTAAATATGAATTTCGTCATATGTGTCTCAGGAAAGGAATGGTACAGAAAAGAGCTAACTCTCAGCCAGGCCCCTGAGCTAGGTGTGAATACCACTGAGTCTCCTTCCCTGGGGTAAGGCCAGATGCTTCCTGTACTTGTAAGTCACCAAAAGTTTTACTGCTCTTTCCAGGATTTGTTCCAAAAGAAGAATTAAGCACACAGGCTTTGGAGCCGGTATCCCAGGGAGATCCGAGTAAGTTAATTGACAACTAAAAACTCAGGGTGGGTTTGACATCTGATCTGCTCTTTCTCTTCTCTACCCACTCACTCCCCGCCCAAGGCTGTCTCTCTTCTGCCTTGGATCTATTTATCTCCTCTCTTCTGTCACATTGTTCTAAGGAGAAAAGGAAGGCTTTTGAAGGATTTAAACTGTGCACATGAGGAGGAAAAGATCAGGTTTTTAAATATCACTATGGCAACAGGGTGACAATTGGGAATGAGGACATAATGGCAGATGAAAGGAATAGATAGGCCATTCAGCAGGGACAATGGGACTGTGGAGGTGATGGTGGCCAGAGCTTGGGCTTGGAAGTGGAAATGGAGAGAAATAGGCAAATTCGAGAGCTACAGAGGAAAAAGAATCTATGGGATTGGTTTGGAGGCATGAATGAGGAAGCAGAAAAATGATTTGAGCAACTGGTAAATAGTACTTCAGTGAGGAACACAGGATGCAGAAGGTTCGGGGACAGGATGAGATATTTATGTCAGTCATCTACCATGAGATGTCCCGTTTAGGAAAGAGGTGACTGCTCAGATCTGATAGTCACGCAGAATGGCCCAGTCAAAAATTTAGAATTGGAGCTGGGGAGCAAGGTGGTGGCTGAGAAAGTTTATCTGGCAATTGTTTTCCCACATTCACACCAAGTTGAAGAGGTATGCACACCAAACTACCCACACAAAACCTAAGGAAACCAGGATATCATATAGTCTTCCGTCTTTTCTCTAAACTCGTCTTACATGGGTATTAAAATATATCCAAAAAAGAAAAAGATTAGCGTTGGGAAATAATGAGCAATGGTTCAACACTGAGGCTATGAGCACAGAAAATATGATCTTGCTAGATAGAGCAGAGTCAGAAGAAATAAAGAAGTTAAACCCAAAGAAACACAGTAGGTGGAGGAGAAGCTATGTAAGGATACCAGAAAGGAGGAACTAGAGAAAGAGAAGAAAACAAGAAAGATGAGATCATCTGCAAACTATAGAAAGAAAGCACTTGCAAATTGCCCTAGAAAGTAGCACAGGTCAGCCATCAATGGGCTGTGAGTTTCAACTCTGCTGCAGTGATAATTATCTAAAGACTGTTTGATTGTTTCTTTATTTGTTTCTTGAGACAGGGTCTGGCTGTAGTTCAGACTGGTCTTGAACTCACTATGTAGTCCAAATTGGCCTTGAACTCATGGAAATCCTCCTGCCTCAGCCTCCCAAGTGCTGGGATTTTGGTATGTGCCATCATGCCCAGCCTGAAGACACTCTTAAAATTAGAAATGCCTGCTTCCTGCCTCAATACATACGTGTATCAGAGTCTCCTTGGACCTGGCTATACCAGATGTCTGAGGTCCAGCAGCATCAGGATCACCTGTTACAAATGCAGTCTTTGGTCCCCTTGAGAAGCACTACCTAGAGTAATTTCCAGGCATCTTTGTTAGTAGAAGTGGCATGAGTGTCTTTTTTTTTTTTTTTTTTCTTTGTACTGGGGATCGAACTGACAACCTTGCACCTGCCTGGCAGGCGCTTACACCACTGAGCTAAATCCCCAGCAAGATATTGTGTTTGAATCCTTTTTTTTTTTTGAGCCTCTTTGATAGGTGCATGACTCTGTTATGTGCCCAGGGTTGTGAAACATTGCCCGGATATATTAGACAACACAAAGCATTAATCTATAGAATTGTACCATGTTAAAGAAACTAAGGTAACTGGTATGTTAATCCCCATTGACACCATATCTTACCTTTTCTTCTTTGTCCTCCAACATCTGTCTTCTGTGACCACATGAGATTTCTCATGCTGAACATTTCGCAACCCAGTTCTGCCTATCAGTATTGATGCCATCTTCAGATCAGTATGTCTTCATCTCAATATAAGAAAGTCACCAAGTTTTAGACATATGCCCTGGACTGGAGCCATTGTCATTGAAATATCCTAGGTAAAGAAAATCAAAGGTGATCTTAACAGCCATCATGGCACTGAATAAAGAGAACTAAGTAAATAGAGAAATACCTGACTTTCTTTTATAGAGCCTCACTAAGAAATGAATGTGTTGGGCCGGGGATATAGCTCAGCAGTTTAAGTGCCTACCTGGCAAGTGCAAGGTCCTGAGTTCAGTTCAGAATGTGTGGCTGCTAAACACAGCTGAAGATATAAAAAAATGAGAAAAAAACTCTCACAAGAGGAACCCAAATAGTTACTTCAAAAGCCATATACTGTACTATTTTACACTTAAATGAATGAAAGAAAATCTCCTTTAGCCCATACTCTAACATCCCAACCCCCTCCCCAAAAAAATATTTTAAAATGTATATTGAGCTAATCTGCTGACTTCTGGAAGTAAAACTCATCTTTTCAGGAGTGCTTTTCCAACTTTACTGTGTACATGAATCAATCAGTCTCCCTTATTAAAATGCAGATATGAGCTGGGCGTGGTGGCGCACGCCTTTAATCCCAGCACTCGGGAGGCTGAGGTAGGAGGAGCGTTGTGAGTTCGAGGCCGGCTTGGGCTACAACGCGAGCGCAAGGCCGGCCTGAGCTACACAGTGCAACCCTGCCTCAAAAAACCAGGGCTGGGGGTTTGGCTCAGCGGCTTAAGCACCTGCCTGGTAGGCGTGACGTTGTGAGTTCAATGCCATAAATAAATAAATAAATAAATAAATAAATAAATAAATAAATAAATAAATGCCATAAATAAATAAATAAAATGCAGATATGATTCTGTAGATTTGAGTGGAGCTTGGGAGTCCACACGTCTAGCAAAGCGTAGGTGTTGGTGGGTGGCAATCCCTAAAGAACATCACTGCCACCTGCTGGCAACATGTCACACTGCAAGGCAGGACCTAGGAAAACAGTTGGTCGGCTTGAGGATCAACCCCATACATGAGAAGTCCGTACAGCAGTTCTGCTCTCTTCCGCTTCATTCCAGGCTTGAGTGGCATCTTTAAACTCCCAGTTCTTGATTTTATCTGCATCTACCAATCTTCATCTCCAGAATTATGCTTGGCTGTAGGCAGTTTGGGAGGGCAGCAAAGAAAACAGGAAAAGCCAGCTGACAAGAAGAACCGGTAGTCACTGAATGACCAGTCTAGGCAGGTGATAAGCAAAAGCTTTGAGATCCAATAGAGGGCTGAGACCTACCGGGCCCAGCGGCACACACCTGCATGCCAGCTACTCTGGAGACAGAGCCAGAAGGATTGCAACCTGGGCAACCTATGGGACCTCGTCCCAAACAGCCAGCATGGCTGGGGTGTAAGCGAGGGTATGCGTAGATGAATACACCCTGAGCCTTGCTATCTCTTTCTTGCTTTCTCTTCTTTGGGATCTCAGAGGCCAGTGGAGAGAGGAACAAGAGGCTGCCCAGGTGAATGCAAAGGGAGATCACTAGAATAATAGTCCTCTCTCCACTCCTCAGACTGCAAAGTTGACCTGTCATTTTTAATCGATGGGAGCTCCAGCATTGGCAAGCGTCGGTTCCGAATCCAGAAGCAGTTCCTGGCTGACGTCGTCCAGGCTCTTGACATCGGCCCCGCCGGTCCTCTGATGGGGGTCGTTCAGTATGGGTGAGTGCAGCTGATGTTCTGAATTTAGGAACCAAGGGATAGTGTTGGCTTCATTCTATGCCACACATCATACCGGCCTGTCCTAGAGCACAGATCTGTTCTGTGTCATGTAAACGAAAAACACCGGAACAATCTGGATGCCAGTCAGGAAATGTGAGCCTCTCTGAAGGGGCAGACAGTTTAATACATGCTTGTGAGGAAGTGATGTTTGCAGTATGACTGATAGAGTAGTTATCTGTGGAGAATTGGGAGAACTGGGTGCCAATCTTAGTGTAGCCACTTATTGTGTGGCCTTGGACTGGGCCTTGCTGTCTGATCACCGGTTCCCTGCCTCATCTGTAGATGCAGGGGGTTAAATCCTCTTTTGTCCTTGACTATTGGGACTTGTATTTGTTCCCCTGAACTACCCTAGAGGGCCCAGCGCCTCAGGCTGCGTTCCCATTTTCTCTAAATAACTTTGGGCCTCTGCGCTGCTGCCCGAAAAGCTCCTGAGGCAACGGGGAGGCCTGAGAGACATGGCCCCATCAGTCAGCTGGTCACTGAGGTGACTGTCCCCAATCTGCTGTATTATTTTACTGAGAGTCGAAATTAAGGAGTCTGATTACCATTCCAAACTCAGCCTTTTTTTTTTTTTTTTTTTTCTTGTTTCGGATAATAAATCTATATCTATCTCATCTCAGGTAAGAGTAGATTTCTGACAGATAATAATCAAAAAAGAGAACAGGCACAAATCTCAGATTGGTATCTCAAATAGGTGTTTTTTTGACCAGCAACTGTTGGGGCCAAGATGACTGTGCCATCTTTCCCAGAGGACCACTGAGACTGCAGGATGCCCTCCCTCCCCCAGCGCCTGCGGTTTGGCCCTCAAAAGGGAGAAGCAGTGTAGGCCTCGTGCGTCAGCTGTAGCCATAGCTCACACACTCCTTCTGAAAAGCAGGGGTGATAGCAGCACCCTAGAAGTCTCCAGGCCCCTGCAGAGGTTCCCAAGGATTTCATGAAGGAGGATTTTAGCTGAGATAGATCTAGCAAAGATGCAAGAATATTTATTTTTAAGTTATCACAAGAAACAAAAAAACTTCTATTTTCTTTTTTTTTTTTTTTTTTTGAGGGGCTCACTGTGTAATTCAGGCTGGCCTTGAGCTCACTTTGTAGCCCAGGCTGGCTTTGAACTTGCAACAATCTTCCTGCCTTGGCCTCCTGAGTGCTGGGATTACAGGCGTGTGCCACCATGCCCAGCTTCAGTTTTCAAAAGAACCTATAACATTTGCATTTTGAGAATTAGTTTCCAATAACACATCTGGTTCTATCTTCTTGTGGGGAAAAATTAATAATTAGTTAATTGGCACTTATGTGTAGTCAGAGACAATTATATAAAAATACCTAAGTGCCACATATGCCATATCTCAATGTCAGGTAATCTATCTTTTGTTGTGAAATAAGGCTTGAAAAAATTATTGTTTTATTGTTTTGAAAATGTTAACCTATTTGCATTCCTGTGTTAGTTTTTAAGGTATCAAACAAATAGCAGGTCTTTCTATAGGGAGGAAATACAATATTTTAGTAACAGATGTCCCTAGTCCATTTTATTAGGGGGTTCAAAGCTTGGTGTGTTGTCTTGCATTAAAAATAGCTGCTTTCAGAACTGTGAATACCAAGGTTCATAGCAAGATATGAAACTAAGGTGATGAATATGTCAAGGAAAAGAAAAATGGCCCTAGGATAATGTTGTGTGCCAATGAGAACATGGATTAAAGAACAAACGTAGCAGGGAAGAAAAACCAGTAAAGATTCCTTCTCTCTGCTGTGGCTTGAATGTGTCCCCCAGTGTTCGTGTGGTGGAAACTTATTCCCCAGTGCAGCAGTGTTGAAAGCTGGGATCTTTAAGAGGTGATTGGGAATTGACTAATATTATTATCAAGGGCCTGGGGTAGCTCCTGAGAGGGCGGGTCTGCTGCTGAAGTGAGTTCAGCCCTGTGTTACCGGAGCTCTCTCCAGGACTCTTGTGCTTCTGCCTTCTTCCATGGGATCCCCCCAAATGAAGGCCTAGACCGGATGTGGGCTTCTCAACCTTGATCTTTTCAGCCTCCAGAACTGTAGTAAGAAATATTTCTTAAGCAAGCATAGAGGTGTACGCCTGTAGTTCCAGCACTCAGGAGGCTGATGCAGGAGGCTCGCCATGAGTTTGAGGCCATCCTGGGCTACAAAGTGAATTCAAGGCCAGCCTGAACTACATAGTGAGACCCTGTCTCAAAAATAAATAAACAAGTAAATAACAAATACAAACAAATAAATATTTTTCTCAATAAATTGTTCAATCCCTGCCGTATTCTGTTATACAACACAAAAGAGACACATACGTGCATTCGTGGGTACACACACACACACACACACACACACACTCTCCAAAACATGTTCTCCTATGCTTTCCTGCTGCGATTCCCATTTGCAAGAAAAAGATTACCTTCGCACTTTCCGATTTCACTTTTAAAATGTTCCTTAGTATCTGCCTTTTTTCTTCCCAGCTCCCTATTAATTTAAAGCACTAAGGGAAATGTGTGTGCCCTCCGCAATTTTATAATCACATAAACCAATCCATCATCTTCACCTTGCTTTGGCAACAGGGTGGAGAGGAAGCACAATGATCTGCTGACGGGCAGTCTGGATTCTGACCTTAGCCCTGCCGTGTGACCCTAAGCCAGTCACTTAACCTCTCCATGTAAGTGGGGCCACCTGGGAAGCCCAGGGGTCAGCCAGTGATTTATGAGGGCCCTGTCAGCCCGGCATTCTGTAATTCACTGATGGGCTTTGTATCCAGAAGACATCCAGTAAATGAGAGTTAGACTAACAATCTACTGAGTCGCTCCCCACTTCCTTCCAGCCTCAGGGTCCCAGCTAGGTGGGATGATCTAAGAGGAAATGAGGAGTTGCATAGGAGTTGCATCAAAGTTGCAAATCTACCCAAGGGGAGAGAGAAACAAAATAAATGAGAGTGCAGCCTGATGGGGCCGAAGAGCGGCATGTTTATACAGCTGAGGCTGCTTTGGGGGTCAGGTGCTGAGCTCTCCCCTCAGTCCTTTCTCTGTCACATGCAAAGCAAGGGGGTCTGGCCGCAAAGGGCAGGAGGCAGGTGCAGATCCAGACCCTGTGTTTCTGGAAAAGGCCATACATGTTGGGAATCTGATTCTTCTCACAGTGTTTTGGGTTGTCACCAGATTCTGCAACTCGTGTATTAGGGTTCTCTAGAGAAACAGAACCAATACACCATATATAATTTTAAGACAGGATTTATTAATTGACTTAAATGACCAGTGGCTGAGTAGTCCCACAATGGCCACTTGAAAGTTAGAAAGCTGCAGAAACCTGTGGATGTTCCATCCAAGAAGATGCAAGCCTCAGAACAAGAGAAGGAGGCTAATCGTGCAGAGCCAGCCCAAGGATGAAGGCCTGAAAGTTCCTGCAAAGCTGCTGGTCCAAGCTCATGTTTGAAGGCTGAAGAGTCTGGAGCCAGAAGGCAAGGAGGGCAGCAGCAAAGAGACACACCTGCTCAGGTGCACGGGCCCCCTTCCCCAGCTGCTTGTTCCCTCCTGTTGGTCCCGCAGCCTGTGGGTTGGTGCTGCTCACGTGCAGGGCAGGTCTTTCCCATGCAGTTCACTGACCCACGGGCCTGTCCTCTCTGAAAACACACCCCGAAGTGTGCTTTACCAGTTTCCTAGGCATCTCCTCATCCCATGAAGTTGACAACCAAAATGAACCATCACACTCTCTCTACTGCCCCGTGTTTGGGATTCTGGAACCCTGAGGCCTCAGAGAACAAGTGGTTCTGCCTCTTCATAGACTAGATGTGAGGCCCTACAAAGAAACGCCTTACCATAAAGAATGAGTGCTTGAAGGACAGGCTAAAGATGAAAAGGAGGAGAAACCCGTGACCTCCAATTTGTGCTCCCCTCAAGCTCACGCTTCCATCACAACGGCCACCGCACCACACAGCTCCCCAGACCAGGCCTTTTCTTATTCTTCCTTAGGAGAGTTGGGTCTCTTTTAAAAATCTTAAATTTTTAATTTAGAAAACTCATGTGAATATCAATGGAAAACAAGAAATAAAAATTCAAGATGCCTAAGAATGGCCTGATTGATAAAGCGCAACACATCACGATTCCTCAGATCTTACTCAAGGATCCTTTGGGTTCAAGGAACAGAAGATCATTCCAGTGGCCCAGGGAGAGGGAGATTTATGGTGAGGAGCCCTCCCTCCTTCTGTCCTGTGTCTCCAAGTGTCTCTGGCTGTCTGCTTGTCCACATCATCTGCTCTCAGCAGACCAGCATCTTCTGCCTGGCTCTTGGTTTTTGCTACTGCAATGCTTTACCTGACTATAACAGAGCTTCTGCCTCTGTCCCAGCCCAGGCAAGGTCTCCACTCTGGTGACGCTGACATGTTCACGCTCCAGCACTTGCTGCCCACAGCAGCTCATAACCCATGTCCATGTCAACCGGTCAGCAACTACGGCATGCTTGTCATAATTACCATACACCTCCAGGAGGAGTGGCGGCATTCTATGCAGACTCAGAGACACTCAGTGACTTCCCCCAAGAAGACCAGCTAACCACCTGACCATGGGAAGAGAACACATATCAATCTTGAGTCAATCCCCAAAATGTCAAACAAGATTGACTTCAAGAAGGAAATGTCTCTCATCTGCCAAGAAAAAGTTCTGACAATTGACTCCACCAAACTGAAGACTGGGACGCTGAACTTGAACCAAATGCCCAGGGCCAGGCCCCCAACTTGCACAGTTACTCTGCATTAAAATTGTACAACCAGTGGCTCGTAACTGCACTTCCTGCCAACAGAAACACTAAAAGATTGAGTGAAAGAACAGCAACAGCAAGCTGTTCTTTGGCAGAGTCCAGCAGACAGCAGTGGCCTGTGATTGAGCTGTAGTTCATGTCCACAGGTACCAAGAACCCTCCAGATCTTCAGGATTGCCTTCATTTTAGGCCCCAATTTCAGTATCAAGGAAACAGAACCCTAAATGTCCTTTTGATACTAACTATAAAAAGCAAAATCTGAGAATAATGTTTGAATGAAGGGAAAGGTTGGGTTTTCTTCATTTGAAAATGAAATTGACTTTCCTTTGCTCACAGGCCTGAGACCTGTCCTCTATTTCAGGGAGAGGCCCTGACTTGGGGTGCATCTCCTCCATCTTCTTACCTCTCAGTTCTGGACTAAAAACTCACAGACAGGAACCCATTGCACCATATCCCGCCCCTGAGCAGGAACAGCCAGGGCCTCTTGTAGATGAGGACAGGACAGTGACAGTGGAGGGAAAAAGCAAAGGGTCACGGCTCATGTGTCTGACAGAATAATGATCCCAAAAATTGTCCACATCAGAATCCCCTGAGCCTGCGCAGTCCTTGGCCCCTGGCCCCGTCACCTTCCCCATGGTGAGCACTCAGAGGTCTACAGGAGCTGCATTCCTCTTCTCTCATTCTTTGTCTCCCTTCTCTAGACTGCATATTATTAGCCCTCCTCCCTTTTATCCCTAACAACCCTGTTGCTGATTTTCTTGATTCTTAAAGCATCTGCTAAGACACTGCTACTCAAAGTGTGACTCACAGTTGTCATCTGGGAGGTTGTTAAAATACAGAACCTCAGACTTCAGTCTGGTCCTACAGGCACTAGAATCTGCATTTTAACAAGATCTGAGGGTGATCTGATGCACGTCCGAGCTTGGGAAGCTCTGTTACCGAGACATCCCTGCACCCCACTCCGGGGGGAGGCCCTGGAGTGCACCTAGCTCAGAGGCTGGAGTGGTGGGTTCGGGAGAGACTCTGATCAACAGCGTGCACGTTCACTTTTCTCCAGCAGGGGAGGGTTGTGTAAGGTAGTTTTCTACTCTTTTTAGTAGATGGATGGAAGTACTGTCATCAATTACCCAAAATAAAATATCTAAAAACTAAGACCCCGCTCCCCTTTCTCTGATGATAGGAAAGGTCCAAAAATTCAGTGTCTATTCATAAGGGCCAATTGTGCAAGGTCCCCTGCTACCCCTGGGCTTCCATAGCTGGTCTGGCAAAGCTTGTACCTGTTCAGTGGAGGCAGATCATTTTCAGTCTGAGCCAACTGGGATGCTCAAGGGACAAGTCTGCCCCCTACTCTGCAACCATTGGACTAGCCCCAGGAACATCTTCCTCTTCTCACAGACATACTTCATCTCATTGGCTAAGTCCATGAAACATCACATTCTAACCAGTAATAAAAATGAAATGGCTAAATATAGTTATATTATTTGATTGTAACATTAAGGTCATGAGTTACTGCAGAAAATGGTTTTGAGAGGTTCTTCCTAGAGGAAATATGGTTAGCTAGTGTTTCTCTACAAGCATAAAAATTCCCCAGAGTAGCTCACTCCCTGTAACTGAGTTAAATCCACAGACTCTGGAACTCTAACAGAGTGGGAGTACAAGAATTGACAGGCTCAGAAGGCCTCTGGAATCCAGGGCTTTCCAAATTTGCCTGACATTACAATCTCTGGGATTCCTTGTTTTAACTCCCAGGTCAGCCAGGCGTGGTGATGCACACCTTTAATCCCAGCACTCAGGAGGCTGAGGTAGGAGGAGTGTTGTGAGTTCAAGGCTGGCTTGGGCTACAACACAAGCGCAAGGCCAGCCTGAGCTACACAGTGTGACCCTGCCTCAAAAAACCAGGGCTGGGAGTTTGGCTTAGTGGCTTAAGCGCCTGCCCTGGCAGGTGCGAGGTTGTGAGTTCAATCCCCGGTGCCACAAAAAAATAAATAAAAACTCCCAGGTCTTGCTGAATTTCTTTGGTGTGTGTTGGGGGGGGGGTCCTCTATAGTGCTTAATAAGTGCCTCTGGTGACTTCATGATCAGGGAGGTGGTACATGTTCATGACCTGCCCCACTGCTCTGCTCCCTGTCCCCAAGCCTTCCAGGAATCACTGTGTCCATCGCTGACCAGTTTCCTGCTTCTTAAACCCTCGCCAGTGGCCGTTTCCTACCACACAGATCACCCTTCTCTGTGCATGGCCAACACCAGGCTCTCTGTAACTTCTCTCTGTAGTCCTAGCTCTTTTCCAAACATAGAATGATTTTATATTTTTTCCTTCAGCTATAAACTTTTTTGTTTATTTGCTTCTCTTGCTTTTAAAAGAAATATTTGATACTGCTGAGGGGAAAAATGTGTTTTCCTTTCATAAGAATGTCCAATAAAATTACAAATTCAAAGACTGCTTACATAAAAAAAAAAAATAGTGGCATACCTCCTTGACCTTTTGAAATAGTTCCTGCCTTATTCCAGTTTCAGTTGCTACAGCAAAATGCCTGAAGCTGGACATGTTGTGAAGAAAAGAGTTTTGTGGAGCTGACAATAGGAGGTGAAGAGCATAGCACCAGCTTCTGCTCAGCTCTGGGGCCATGTGAGTGGAGCAAAATTGCGTGCGAGATGTGCCAGGCATCCTTAAAACAAGTCATTCTTGCAAAAAGCCAATCCGATCACACAAGACCCACATTAATACCTTTGGAGGACAATGACCCCAAGACCTAATATCCTTCCAGGAGGTCTCACTTCTAGAAGTTTCCATCACCTCAAGACCACCACACTGGAGATCAAGCTTCAAGCACATGAACGGCTAGGGGATAAACTATTTCCAAACCACAACAGTCTCTGCGTCTGAAAAGTAATGAGGCTACAGTGTCAGGCCACCATGTATGCATGCTGAAAAGGGACAAATGTAGCTATGTGTTCATGTGCTCCAGTCCTCAGAGCTGCCACAGTCTACAGATTAACAATATAGCATTCATTCCCATGATTTAGAGTCAGTTTCACAAAGAGTTATTACTATCTGCCATGCCATTTGCCAGGGACACTGATATGAAAGTCTTCTGAGTGGTTTGGTTTCATTTGCCTGTGAGACCCTTAGTGCATGAGTTCCACGCCTTTCCCTCTCATCCTAATAGTCATCAATTTAACAATTGCAAAGCGTTTCAGAGGCCCCCTCTTCCAAGTTTTCAATCCATTAAAAACAAACAAATAAATCAATAAATAAAATAGAGATTCTGTTCTTTAAAACCTCACAAGCTAGTAAAAGAAGCAATTCTAAAAAAAAATCACATTAAGTAAAATTCAAAGCACCTATTCATTAGGTGCATGAATAGCCCAATCATGTGCTGCTAAAGATGGGTCTGTCTACATGTGTGACCTAACAGGGGTGGGGGATCAGTGTGAAGCTGCGGGTGCAGTGGCGACGTCACTGGGGACGAGCTGAGATAGAGGTGTGAGCTTCCTTTCTTTCATGTGTGCATCCCACACCTACCAGTCACCTCCTGACTGCCAGGCACCAGGGATGAGACGCTCAGAGGGTCACCCACTCTCAGCAGTCGGTCCCCAGGCTTTGTGTATTTGATTATTTGCCAGTTGGCCTGCTCACTAAAATTCAAGTTTATTTATAACCCAAAACTTGTAACTTGAGGCATCTGCAAGTCTAAAGGTAGGAAAACATTTTAGTCGTCCGGTGCACCCCTCCCCAGCTGTGGTCAAATAAGGTAACACTGCCTCTCTCTTTCAGTTCTTCCCAGGTGTCCTTTCCACAGCTGAGTTAGTGTTACAGGTTTTGCGTTTTTATGCTTTGCATTGGTGATTTCACTAGGTAAAGTGGCCCCCAAATCAGTGCTGAAATTCTGTCCAGTGCTCTGTCTGTAAGAAGACTGCTGTGGCTCTGTGTCAGACAAGCTTCTCTTATCTGATTTACAGCACTGCTGGCTGTGAGTTCAATGCTAACGAATCAATAATCTATACATTTGGAAAAAGGAGGACAAATGTGCTGATCCACATTTAAATCTGATCCATAAAATGCTAAAGTAACATCTATCGCGTGTGATGAAGCTGTGGAAAAAAAAACAGAAAAGATGCTTAACTTATGAATTCATGAGATGACAAGTGATTAAAAAAATAAACAAAAAACCATGGTCAGAATTTTTGTGAGTCTAAAATTCACATTACCTAAAGTTAAGAAAAATGTTAAACCCTTATCAGCTAATATTTTATTATAAAAGAATACTACATATAATTAATGTATAAGGGCACACACAAGAGTTTAACAAAATATATGAATATTTAAATTTTTAAAAATTATTACATTAAGAAATACATTGCCGTTAATCTTCTTCAAAATACTTCCCCTTGTAATAGGATGTGGTGACACGTGCCTATAATCCCAGCATTCTGGAGGCTGAAGCAGGAGAGCCACTGCAAGTCTGAGGCCAATCTGAACTCCATAGTGAGCCCCTGTCTCAAAAAAGAAAAAAAAAAAAAAAAAAAACTTGCTTTGAGCATATTTATCCAATCATCCTTGCCATTTTCTGAAGCAGTTCTGGAAGTCTTCTTTTGTGAGTGTCTTAACAAGGTGCAATAAAAAGTACAGTGAATAGTCCTGCTAAGTGCCATCCAACAGAAAGACAGTCTTGTAAAAAAATATTACAGTGCGTCCTTATCTACCCTATTCACCAGATCTGACACCATGCGACTTCTGACTCTTCCCCCAAGTCACAGTGACCATGAAAAGTAAAATGTTTTGAATGGGTTCGGGACATCAGTGCAGCCACAGCAGTGCAACTAAAGATGCTCAAGAAAGACAACTTTAGAGCAGCCACAAAAAGTGGCAAGAACATGGGATAAATGTGCTCTAAGAGAAGTGGGATATTTTGAGGGCAATTAGAAGCAATGCATCCTTTGCTGTAGTAAATTTATTAAAGAATCTAAACATCCACTGTGTTTTTCAGTCAAACGTAGAACTAAACTTGATGTCTTCAAAAAGAAATACATGTAAAACAAGATTATGCTTTGATCTCTGATGAAAACGTTGAGACTAGTTTCAGAGAAGCCCAGCCCTGTGTTTTCAGTGGGAAATGGCTCGCTATTCCCTAGTTCAGTGCTGTGGTGACTTTACAGAATATAACTACCAATAACAAGATTCATCTGCATGTACAGTATGGGGCAAAGTGAGAAGTTCACTGATTAGAATATGGAATATTCTAGAAAAAGAAAAAAAAAAAAGGCCCAGAGTAAAGGAGAGAGAACAAGACGGAGGGCATTAAGTTATGGATACAATGAAAATCACAATGAAAATCTAACAATGGGAGTGTATTAGTGTATTTTTTTTTTTTCCGGGACTGGGGATCAAACTCACAGCCTCACGCCTGCCAGACAGGCGCTTAAGCCACTGAGCCAAACTCCCAGCCCTAGTTTTTTTTGAGGCAGGGTCGCACTATGTAGCTCAGGCCAGCCTTGTGCTCGTGTTGTAGCCTAAACTGGCCTTGAATTCACAGCGCTCCTCCTACCTCAGAGTAAGTCAGCACAGGGTTTGAGCCAGGTAGCACGGGGACAAATGCAGCCGTTGATGAATTACTCAGTAAGAATATAAACCCTCAGCTAAGGACCCTGGAGGGAAAAAGTGTGACAGTGTAGCCCTAGTACTCCTTCCCTGCAGCCTTAGAGTGAGATACTTCATGCTCAGCTCAGGGGCCCACATGTCCGCCTGCTGCTGATTGTTCTGTTGCTATTATTTGCTGATTAGTTTTTATTTATCCCTAAATACAGAACTTAGTTTGTACCTGGTGGGACTTCATCTGATTGGGTTTTGCCCCACCTTGATTGCACTTGTTATAAATTTTCCATCTTCCCTGAAGGTGGCTGGCCCTCCCAGATTTATTCTGTGTGACATTTAGATAAGCCGTCCTTCTGAGAAAAACTCAGGCTGCCTTAAGACAGGAAGACTGGAAAGTAGGGAAGCAGTAAGGATGGGAAGGAGGCAAAGTGCATTTCCTCTCTCTTAGGTCCTGGTGACTGTTTCCCTGGTGACCGCACTGTCCTTGGGGACCCATTAAGAATCTACTAAACCCATGGAGTTGCCACCTAAAACAGGACAAAGCAGCTTCTCCGTGGATTTATTTCTGGCATTCGTGGAAAAGCTGCTTTTTAAGAGTCTCCTTTCCCCGTCTTGAGGTCTTAGTAACCTGCAGCCTGGACTGGCTGCATAATTTGCTGTCCTCTTGCTCAGAAACTACTAAGGATTTCAAGATGGAACCAGCAGAGTACTGAACCAAGCCAGTGCAGTCCTTTCTGTGTGTAGGGTCCCTGGGTGACTGCACAGGGCACACCCATAAACTCGGCTCTGCCTGTGGCTGAGGGTCAGCGCTTCACGAGACGGGATCTTGCCCCACATCCCACTGCGCGCTGCCTGTGGAGCACAGCCTGCCCCCTGCGCTGGGTCAGCAGAGCTGTTCCACGCCCTCTGCCTGGCCGCACCCAAGTCGTTCACACAGCTCACCTGTGGAGACTTCTCTCCAGAAACAGGGTCTCCTGCCTCTCCATTGGATTCACTCCCACTCCTCTCCAGTTCATCTTTTTTCAGCTTTCAGTAAAATAGATGTTGACCTCTTGGCTGAGATTTCAGCAGTCTTGCCCGGTCACAAGAGCCACAGGATGAGAAAGGTAGAGTGGTTTTTCTGGCACACTGTTCAGGAGGTGGTGAACAGCTGAGCCTGTCTTTCTGGAGAGGAGAGTCTGGGGCAACCTTTGGGATACTGGGCGCTCAATAGGTGGGATCCTTACTTTTGCAGACTTCCACTTGACAACAGCCCTGTTCATTAGAATATGGATGTCATGGTGATGTGTTTATCTCTATGAGGACACTAAACTCCAGGGAAGTTAAATGACTTCTCCAGATTGCACAGATAGGAGATGACACCATTGAAAGTAGAACACCAGCTTCTAAGACCGGAAACAGCCTGCTCTTCTCTACGTGCAGTGTGGAGGGTCTCAGTCTTCTGCCATCGCTGTCCATTTTGGAACGTTTTACGAACTACAGCTCAAGGCTTTGAAACAGCTTCTATTTGTATATATATATATATATATATATATATATATATATATATATATTTTAAAAATCAACCATGATTTCTGCCTTCCTCCAAAGGTAGTAACTTTCCAGCTAATTTTTATTTCTTGTTCTGACTCCTCAGAGACAACCCTGCTACTCAGTTTAACCTCAAAACTCACATGAATTCTCCAGATCTGAAGGCAGCCATAGAGAAAATTACCCTGCGAGGAGGGCTTTCTAATGCAGGTACGTGACCCAGATAATTCTACCTCATTTCCATGGTTCTCTTTCTATGTGGTCGTCTTCTAACATTCTGTAGAGGAGGAAGAAAGTAATAATCCTTCAAGAAATGACTTACATAACATCTGTAACTTTTCCAAAGTGGTATCATGGATTTGGTGGCAAGAATCATTAAACCACATATGCTGCAGAGCTCAATCCTGCTTGGTTCCTCAGGGTGGCAACATTCTTCAGGACAAGGACTTCTGTTGTGACCATTTCCTGGCTGGCCTATAAGTCACCAACCATCTAATACTAATTTCTGTGACCAGGTCCATTCAGGAAGCCTCTCAGTGCCTTGTGGGATCTGGTTCCTATTAGGTACTGTTGTAATGATGACCATGCAGAGAGAGGCGTAGTCTCTGCTTCACGAAGAGTTTCCTGTGATGTCTGAGTCTTTCCACAGGTGGGCAATGTCACTAGAAGTCCCAGGTCTAGTCCTCAGTGGGGCACATCCATTCTGTCAATTCACCCAGAGGTGACTGGACATTAGGAAATGTTTACACTAACCATGTTTGAAGACTGTCAAAGAGCCCATGTTAGGAGGGGAGGGAAACATGAAAAATATAGATTTATAGCCAGACATGGTAATAACCCTTAATGTATGTCTCAGTGACTATCTTCACTGACCCTAGAAGGATTTGAGTTGCTGCACCTTTAAACAGAAAATTGCCACATTCACTAATTATAGGTCATAAATACGCTTTTAGTACTGCTTTGCTTATGTACAAAGAAAAGATCTGAGGACGGGGGAGTTAGCTCAGTGGCACAAGCACCTGCCTGGCAAGCATGAGGTCATGAGTTCGATCCCCAGTACCAAAAAAAAAAAGAAAAAGAAAAAGAAAAAAAAAGAAAGAAAAGATCAGTAGTGTGTATTATGCAATTATTTTCTTTTGGTTTTCATTTCAAAATGAATATTTTCTGATTGTTATCATGAGCAGTAAAACAAAGATCAATATCTGATATTCTCCCAAATAATAAATTTTCAGGATTCATTGAGGGAAAAAGCAAAACAAAACAAAACAAAGAGCCCATGCTGATGGATTATTAATTTATAAACAGTAACCTGGCTTTGGGGGCAATGAAGGGGTGGCTGATTATCAGCTTCTCAGGAATCTGTTTCTACCCTCAATGTCCCAAGGAGTGGAGATAAGAGCCACAGTTGTTTGACATGGAGCACCTGCTGTCTTTTAGGGAGCATCCTTGGAGTTACAGCCACCTCCCTGCACATCTCTGTAGTGACTAGAACACTAATAACTGGTAAATACAGAGTCTTGTACCTTTGAACAGTGATATATAAACACTAACCAAAGTACTGCTCTCTGTGCCCCTAAACACGTGTTGCCTTCATTGCAAACATGATAGAGTTGATTTCTGACTCGTTTTCTACTTAATGTTTACATTAGCAAAAGTCCAATGAGGAAAGCCTTCAGAAGGCACTCAACTTCCCCGATGAAGCATCTTAATCCAAGCGGCATATTTTTTCAGTGGATGGCATGTTCTAACTGTGCCTCTGGATTGTTCAAGGTTTGGATTCAGAGAATAGAACTGATCCATCTGAGTCAAGCACAGAGGCATTTATCTTAGGCTATTAAATGTTTTGAGAATTATGGGACAGCTGAAGAAGCAGACTATAGGCTGAGCTTTCAGAGATAAGGGCTAAAGGCTTCTTACAGAATAGGCCCTGTATGGGAGTTGCTATTTCTTCCAAGATCAGGAAAGTACTTTCTGAATTCTGCTGCTGTACCCACTACTGAAACCTGCTTCAGCCTCTGTCTTAGTTACTTTTCTCTCATTGCTGAGACAAAACACCCAACACCCAAAATTAAGGAAGGAAAGGTTTATTTAACTCACACTTTATAGAGGTTGCAGTCCATGATCAGCTGGATCAAAGCAGGGTGGCATGGCAGAGGGGTAAAAGTTAATGGCAGCAGAAGACAGCAAAAGCAACAACAACAAAATTGGGGAGCAAGCCTCTTTTCTTCCCTTATATTGTATGCAGGCTACTCACCCCAGGGTGCGTGTATCACTCACACCATCTTGGTGTCCTCCTCTTGCACAGGCTGAGGATATTTACAAAGCAAGGACCCTGGACCCATGCTGAGTTACTCAGTTAAACTTCTAAACTTCTCAAATTGGCACAATGAATCAACCATTACAGCATTCTAGGGCATAAACAGCTGCCCTAGGGTATGTCCTCTACACCCTAGCATGTAGAACTGCTGAGTCACTTAGTTAACCTTCTAAACTTCTCAAGTTGGCACAGTGTATCAAAAATTACAGCCAGTGTCTTAGTTATTTTCTTGTTGCTGGGACAAAATATCTGGTACCCACAAGTTAAAGCTCACAGTTTATAGGGGTTTCAGTCTATAGTCAGCTGACTCCAAAGCAGGGCAGCCTGGCAGAAGGGCATGGCAGAGGAGAAAACGTTCATGGTGTGCAGGCTTGAGGTAGCAAGCAGGGAGCCTTCCTATTCTTTTTTATTCCATTCAGGCTACATGCCCATTGGTTGGTGCCACCCACACCCAGGGTGGGTCTTCCCATTATCCACAGTTAGTACTATGCTAAGCGAGTCAGTGGACTAATCCAGTTATCATACCTACATTCCTGTATCACACACCCAAAAGCCCCGCCTATGAGTGTATGAGGCTTTGGGGGGACATCTAGATACAAGTCTTAACAGTCAGATAGCCACCATGATCATGGAGTTGCTTCCACAGCTCAAGAACTATGACCAGCCTGTCTCATTCACACCCACAAAAGGAACACTGCACATCCTGCTACCTGAAGACCATCAAAACTAGCAACCAATCACAAAAACCTCTGTTAACAGTGTCCCAGAGAAATGAAACATTCTACAGGTTCTTGCCAGTAGAAGTAGAACAAGGAGTACAGCCTCCACCTCACTTTTTTCTTCTAAATCTCATACAAAGGTATAGATTCGTGAAACTAAAACAAAGCTAGAAATCTAGATGCAAGAAAATGCAGATGATGCAGTTTTTAAATTTCCAGCCTCTAGTTTTAAGTCCACTGCAAGGTGGATGGGGTGTTGACCATTGAGTCATTGTAGCCTCCAGACTTAAGATTTGATGAGATAAAGGGGAATGCATGGTTCCCTGTGGTCTGCCTACAGGCATCTAATATTAAGACAGAGAGAAATGCTGGGTGTTTGAGACCTTGAAGGAAATGATTCCTTGGTCATAAAAGTATTTCTTAGTTTCCATGGTTTTCCATTAGCAATCAGGTTCTGAGCAGTCACTTTACGTGGGCTCATCAAGACTTTTCTCCAGCAACTTCCTATGTAACTGTTTGATGCTTTCATTTGAAAGACAAGGTTATGCCAGCCAGCACAGCCAGAATGCTGGTCAAATCTTGAAAAACACTGGTTGAAAGGGTATAAAGTTCAAAGAAAAGAACGTAGCAGGAGCTTAAGTCACTGAGCCAAACTCCCAGCCCTGGTTTTTTGAGGCAGGGTCGCACTGTGTAGCTCAGGCTGGCCTTGTGCTCACTAAAGAACATAGCTCTTAATTCATTTGAGAGTCTGGAAAACTATTGTTCATCTATCCAAATGGATACTCATGCACACAAAATACTGTGTATAATTTCAGGGGACGTGTGGACTCATTGTGAATGTGCTAAATGCTGCTAAGGTGGACACCTAAAAATAGTTGAAGTAGTTTAAAATAAGCAAACAACGTGAGCAAGGCCGGCCTGAACTACATGGGGCGGCCCTGCCTCAAAAAAAATAGGACAGGGATTTTGGCTTAGTGGTTTAAGCACCTGCCTAGCAGGCACGAGGTTGTAAATTCAATCCCTAGTACCAAAAAATAAAATAAAATAAAATAAAATAAAATAAAATAAAATAAAATAAAATAAAATAAACAAACTAAAACTGGGGAGGGAATGAGTGTGTTTTTCTGGACCTTTTGTGCTGCTGTGATCTGTGCCTGTAATTCCAATTAGCATGATCACTCTGTACACAAGTTTTTGTTTCTGTTTTTGTTTTTTTCTTCCAGGCCGGGCCATCTCTTTTGTGACCAAGAACTTCTTTTCCAAAGCCAATGGAAACAGACGTGGTGTTCCCAATGTGGCTGTAGTGGTACTGGATGGCTGGCCCACAGACAAAGTAGAGGAGACCTCAAAACTTGCAAGAGAGTCAGGAATCAACATTTTCTTCATCACCATTGAAGCTGCTATTGAAAATGAGAAGCAGTATGTGGTGGAGCCCAACTTTGCCAACAAGGTATATAACTGCCCAGAGACTCATGCAATGTAAGGACCCCCTGTACCCTGAAAAGTTCAGTGCCATCCGGACCTTTTTCTCAGTCCATTAAGTGGGTGTGAAACTCACTTCTAGGTAGTAGGACCTCCAATGAGGGACAAATAAGTCTAGAACCTGGATTACCTTCTCAAAGCAAAACCCCACTCTGACCTGAGATCAACAACTTAGAAGCAAAAGACAGAAACAGAGTCCCCACCATCTCGTGTGGGAGCTCTCTCCCTCTTTCCTCGTACAATGCCAGGGCAGCTCAACCCAGGGTGGCTTCACACCAGCACAAAAACACACACGTGTGTATGCACACTGTCTCTTACACAAACGCAAACACACATGCACTCTCATGCAAACACAGACTAATTAATTTATCTGATATATAAGACAAGGGAGCTGTTGAACAGGTCAGGGAGATCATCTTTCCAGGGAAATTCCTGGATTCTCTGGAGATGCCCACTGCAAGATGAAACAAGACCCAAGGGGAATGAGGCTTCCTGCTCCCTTTTCCACCAAAGCCATCTTTGGAATTTTATACAACTGGGCTCCATGTAAATCTACTTATGAAAAACAATGCTCCAGCTTAAAAAAAAAAAAAAGAAAGAAAGAAAACAAATCTTGGACAGCTGCATCTTTGATGGCCCTCCAGTTTTAGTAGCCTGTGTTTAGAGGTACTAGGATACCTAGCCACTTCTTCCTCCTTCACATTCTTGTCACCCTTGACTTCCAGGACACTTGTGGCTCTTACTTCATTTGCTCTCTTTTTTCCAACTTGTACCCTAAGCACAGACTTCCACAGGACTCAGTCCCTGGTCCTCCTTCTTCTTTCAGGAAGCTTGCTTCCTCCAGAATCCACTCCCCCATCACATCTCTTGTCTGTCTGCTCTTTCCCATGCCTGGTGCCAACTTCCTAGTTCAAGCCAATAATTTACATCTTTCTCCCTCCCTCTTGACTCTCCCTGGTTTAGTTTAGATTTCTCAATGAAACCTAACTCATATTTATGAAGCATTCCTCCAGTCCTACAGGGTCCTTGCTCCAAATCCTTCACTCTTCCTTATTGGTTTTGAGGCCTTCTGCAGTGTGGTCCCAGCCCACCTTGCTGGCCTTGTACAGGTCCTGTGCTGCAGTCAACTGGTCTCCTGTTCATGGCCAGCACCGCCACTCTCTCCTGCCATGGCCCAAATTCAGCTTGGTCTCAGTACTCTCATCTACCTAGTTCAGGAAAGTTCTGTGTACTCCATTAGGGTTTCTGCAAATTAGCAACAACAAAAATATTTCCTAGGAAAGTTCAAAAAAATTTTTTTTAATTATACAAGTTCTTCTGTAGCCATCAGGTCTGGTGCCCTTTGTGACCCCCGAGGCAGGAGTAGAGAAGAAATGCCGTGACCTCCTGAGAAACACTGGCCCGGTCTCTTCCAGTGTCATACCAACCTGTTTGCTCAGTGCTTATTTGCAGCTAATTTAAATCTGTAACAAATTTGAGCATAAGTAAATAAATATTCATTTTTCTGGAAGCAGAGCTATCTGGAGGGTAGAGCTCGGGTTCTGAAGGCAGACAGACTAGTGTTCCAGCCCCAGAGGCTCTGGGATGTTCCTTCACCACTGGCCCTCATCTGTTCTCTCATGGCAGGGGGTTATCAGTCCATCTTGTAGAGTCAGAGCGGGGATTTAAAGAAAGAGCCAGGCCTTATACATACGGCCACTAAACATCTGTGGGGTTCCTTTCCTGCTGAGAGCAGGGCTGCCTTGGAAAGCTTACATTAGTCATTCCCCATGTGTCTCTACTATTTTCCCAAACAGAACGAAAGCTTTGTTTAGTCCTCTCGTGCACTGGTGCCCACCCGTGCCACTTGTATGGCTGGCTGCCTGGACAAATGAATTGAGGAGCCTGGAGAGGAACAAATAGGAAGCTAAAATTGGTGGTTTTCATCTCTCTAGGAGACACTGAGCAAAGACCCAGCTGAGGGGGCTCAGAGATTACTAGAGGGGTCTTTACCTCTGTGAGTGCCCCACCAGGCAGAGATGGGAGACATCACACTACAAGATTAAGCACAAGAAACAAGAGCCTACCTTACTCTCTGCCTGGTGGCTGGCCACAGTTAATGAAGCTACATTGGAGGACTTGACCCCTGGCCTAGCAAGTGTCTCTCCTGTCTGTCTTCCAGGCTGTGTGCAGAACAAATGGTTACTACTCATTCAATGTGCAGAGCTGGTTCGGCCTCCGCAAGACCGTGCAACCCCTGGTGAAGCGGATCTGCGACACAGACCGCCTGGCCTGCAGCAAGACCTGCCTCAACTCAGCCGACATCGGCTTCGTCATTGATGGCTCCAGTAGCGTGGGGACAGGCAACTTCCGCACAGTTCTGCAGTTTGTGGCCAACCTCAGCAAGGAGTTTGAGATCTCAGACACAGACACGCGCATCGGGGCAGTGCAGTATACCTATGAGCAGCGGCTGGAGTTCGGCTTTGACAAGTACCACACCAAGGCGGACATCCTCAACGCCATCAAGAGTGTGGGGTACTGGAGTGGTGGCACCAGCACGGGAGCTGCCATCCACTATGCCCTGGAGCAGCTCTTCAAGAAATCCAAGCCCAACAAGCGGAAGTTAATGATCCTTATCACAGATGGCAGGTCCTATGATGACGTACGGA
Organism: Dasyprocta punctata; assembly: GCA_004363535.1. Lineage (NCBI taxonomy): Eukaryota > Metazoa > Chordata > Mammalia > Rodentia > Dasyproctidae > Dasyprocta > Dasyprocta punctata. The sequence continues at coordinate 9,776 of RJWM01002060.1, read as the reverse complement.
TAGCAGCCATGGCTGCCCATCAGAAGGGTAAGCGGGTCCAGCCCTCAGTCGGGTGCTCAGGCACCTCTCTGGGTTTGGGGGCCAGTGTGCTTAGGGGACACGGAAGATACTGGTCTTTTATGCACTGGTTTATCTATGGTTTAAGAAACTGTTTAAAATCATAGGGATACTTTAACAGAGTAAACACTGTGGGCCTCATGGAGTATTCAGTGGGGAGGAGAAGACAGTCAAGTGGTTCCTTAAATGTTCTTGGAAATTCAAGGCTGTGGGTTACTGGGAGCAGTGACATTGTCCTCTATACCCTGCATCCTGAAGCTTTTCCCAGGAGGCCTGATACATTAGAAAAGGGAGTTTGGTTCATTAGTTTATCTTTGTGAAACACACCATGTCTCTAGCTCAGTTGAAGGCACCAAATTGTGTTAGTGACGTTTAAAGAATAATATGTTTAAAGAAAGTAATATTTTTGTGAAGAGCTGCTACCTACTTTTGGGAGTTTGTGGGAGGTGACCTCAAAGAAACTTTGATTTCAAATAATTAGAGTGATATTTCCATACAAAAATGTCTAAATCAACACAAAGTTTAAAAACATGAAAAATGAGCAATGTATTGTTATAAAAGCACGCAAAGCATTTTTGAAAAATCTGTCACATTTATGTGTTTATTGTATAAAATAATCACTGGTCTAAAAGTGTCATAAAATATCACAAAAACATAACAACCTTAAGAAAACCCCCAAGTGATAATGGTGGTAATAGTAATAATAATGAATGTAAACTGGGTGGTCGGTGAACACCAGAGACTTTTAGATAAGTGCTAGTACACAGAACTCACTGTCGTCATTTGTCTTCTTTTCCTATAATTTGGGTCATTTTGCAGGATTTTCTGTATTCTTGAAAACTGCTTTAAAACCTGCCCAAAGTCCCAGAGTGAGGGGATGAGATGGCTAGGCCAGCTCCTAACTACAAGCCGCAGGCCCCCTGCTGTCTCTGGCACACCTGTCCCATGCTTGCGTTCACTCCAGCACCATTTATTTTCTCTAATGTACTGTACATTCTTTAGATCTCACTTGGGAGGTACCCTTGGCTTACTCGTGAGAAGATAAGAAGAAAAAATGAGACAGAGGTATCAGGGTCTCATATCCTGGGCAACTTTTAAGAACTAGGGCCAATGGACACAAATGCCTACTACTACGATTCATCAAAAAATGTAATGAATATTGTGTCCCCGGAAGTATAAAGTCTAGACTGGTGACCACCTGTCAGAAATGCCAGGAGAAAGTTCTCTACTACAAGGGTGATCTTGGAGGTCTGAAAAACTGCATTTCTAATACTGTTGTATAGTCTATTAGGGGGCAGTTTTTCCATCTTTGAGCAGAAACGAGGGCCTGGTCAGTCCAAGCCTACCTCTGCAGCAAAGCTGCTCCCGCTGCCCCTTGACAGCATTCTAAAGCTCAGAATGGGTGCACCCCACACACACACAACCAAGCTAGGCAATATTCAGAGGAGAAAAAGTGGAGAGATGAGAAAAGCAAATAGCTTCCATGCAGCATAATGGACCACAATTGCAAAGCAGATTAGACCACAGCCACATGAAGGGTGAGTGACTCTCCAGTCAGGAGGACAAGACACCCAGAACATGTTGGAACAAGATGGGCCAGTGTTTGTGTGTTGGGGTTGGGGGTGAGGGGCAGGCGCCACACCCAGACTCTCTGTTTCATGGCTATCGTGTATACCTGCTCTGATCAGCCGAAGGTGGTATGAAATTAGGACTTTGTAAAGTCAAGTACCTGCTATATTCCACCATATTCTTGCCCATTCACCTTGAGATGTGCTCAAGTCCCTCCCTTACACCAAATAAAAATTCTCTTTGACTCTGTGATCTGATTCAGTTACTACTTACCTCCCTTGTCCATGGTCAAACTTCCGGAAAGGATTAGCACCATGTGCTACAACATTGTCCCTTCTTTTTCACTCACAATTCACAGCAATCCATTTGGTTTCTTTGGCATCTCCACCCCTGAAGTTGCCCTCACTAACCTACCAGTGACTTGGTTCTGCTTTTTCTCAGTCCAGTGGTCACAGTTTATCTGATTTCCCTGTAGCATGCAAGACTGTTGGTCACCTTCTTTCTTATCTTGAAACCCTCTCTTCACTGTGGTAATGGAGTAGATGCTGGGAACCTGGGGACACAATTTTGCACTTGAAATGAGGGTGAATGACAGGTTACAAAGTCACTCTCAAGCCTAAAGTGATTTAATTCAATTAAAACAGTAATCTGAATCAGGTCTTGGTTGAGTGAGCCTTTAATCCCAGCTACTCAAGGAGGCTGAGACAGGAAGATCATAGATTTGAGTCCAGTCTGGCCAACTTAGTAAAAAATCTGTCTCAAGAAAAAGATAAATAAAAAGAAGTCAAATGATATGCAGTAACCTGGCTCTCCACACAAAAGCAGGCATGTACCATATGGTGTGCTATGCATGGCAGCAAATGTTTCACTTGTCCCAAAGTATCTTTCCTTCTTCTTTGCCATATGTACAACCCTTATCATGCATTTACTCCATTTTTTGGTGTCCTTTTTCTCTCCAGAAGACTATAATCTCCTGATTGAGCAACTATCTCGACTGCATTCTCTTGGCAGAGAGTGGATGCTGAAAAGTATTTGTTGAATAAGTGGAAGAATGAATGGCCATACTTAGTCTTAATTCTAGCGTGCTGTTTTGCTTTGCTGATTGTGGGTCTGGTAGTACTGACAGAACATAGAGAAACAAGGGCAAGATTCATTAGCAGTACCATTCTCAGGCACATTTGCTTCATCTCATCTTTGTCCCCACAGGAGTGATCACCTATGCGATAGGCGTTGCATGGGCTGCCCAGGATGAACTGGACATCATTGCCACTCACCCAGCCAGGGACCACTCCTTCTTTGTGGATGAGTTTGACAACCTCTACAAATCTGTCCCCAAGATCATCCAGAACATCTGTACAGAGTTCAACTCACAGCCTCGGAACTGAATTCAGAGCAGACAAAACACGGCAAGTGCTGCCTCACTGACTGACTTTTTGGATCGTGCCCAGATTATATTTGCAGAGCACAAGCAGGGAGGCAAGGCTTGGGTGGGGCTTGGGAAGCAGATGCGTTGTTATTGTCCTTTGCTATCATGGTTGTCACACTTCAAAATTTGGAGTTAGAAAGATGGTCATCAATGTATAGAGTAAGCCAACGCTGTGCATCATTTTGAGTGTGCTCACATCTTTACTTTTGGAGAGCTGCTTTCACAACCCATGCTCAGCAGAAAGTGCAGCATTTAGGCTGAAATCAAGATTTTGTGAAAATTTTCAAATGTTTATTTCTCCTAAGAACTCTTTAACCGTCAAGTTTTATTAGGTCATGATGATGTAGGAGTTGCTTTATTAAACATGTAAAAGGATTACCTGCAACTTTTTTGATGTTGTGATGTGTAGTATTCACAGGATTTGTGGAGAGGCCACTCTCTGATCTTCCTGGCCCACAATGACCACACCACATACCCGTGGGGGCACAGACAGTATGGCAGCAGCATAGCTTCTCCTGATTTGCCTTCCTCTCACCGTATTCTGAAGCTCAGAACACCTGCAACACATTGGTCCCAGAGAACCACGTTGAGCTTGCTCAAAGGTCGTGAGTTGCACTAGGCTACACAATCACTGGGGGACCAAAATCATCATTCCCAGGCCCTGTCCCCATACCAGGGAAATGTGAGCCACTGGGATTGGAACCTGAAGACCAGCATGTTTGATGACCTCCCTGGTGATTCTTGTATGCCTGGACTGAGAAACACTGAGAGTTTAGCATTAAAACAGCTTCCTGGTAGAATTCTTTGCCAGTTGTCTTGGGTCCATCTAATTAACACTTGCCCTGGACACTTCAGTGGTAACTAGATATCATTTATTATTGACTTTTGGCATTAGAATATGCTGGGAGGAGCATGGTTGAACTTTACTTTCTCTGCCAAGGGTTCACCTGTCAGGATGTGAATGAAATACATGTGCAATGGGGAAATATTTGAAAGAATCTTAAGTAAAGATGACTTAGTGGATAAATCATGTATTATAAAAATGTGTATTGAAGAGTGCTACCTCAAAAGGAGGAAAAAGGACAGCACCTGTGTCAATAACTGGAACAAAATATTTACATAAAAAATAGAGATATTACTTATTGAACAGAATTTGCACTGAGCTTACCAAATCTCTTAGTACCAAGAGAGGACTGGAGAGGGAATATTGTCAATTAAAAATATCACAGTCTACAGGAAAGGATCGATAAAAGAGGTCTGCCATTTCAGAATTGTTAATCATAAAATTTATTTTGAAGACAATTGCAAACATTTTTGCTTCAAAACTTCAAAATATGAAAACAAGTTTTTGAAAAGGAAATTCTTCAGAAAGATACCAGTGGCATGTATTAGTGGCAGACTCGGCTAAGAAACAAATTAAAAAACTTAAGTACTAGGAAAAATTATTCTACTGTTTGACTATGACAATAATTCACACAAAGGAGTTTTCAGCATTGTTTCAGTCATACATATATGCTACTTTAATTTTTTTTTTATATTTAGGAAAATGGTTTTCAACATAATTTCAGTCCCCTCTCAGTCTCCACAGTGGGTTGGTTCCAAGATCTTCTATGGGTACCAAAATCCTCAGATCTTGTATTAAATGGTGTCACGTTCACAATAGCTTTTGACATCCAATGTAAATGCTAAGGAAGTAGATGTTTTACTACACTGTTTAAGGAGTGATGATAAGAAAAAATAGTCTTGCAGATGTTCAGTGCAGACATTTTTTTAAAAATGGTTTTGATCTGAGGTTGGTTGAATTAAAGAATGTGGGAAGACAACAATATTTTATAAGGGCCTTAATATAAAAACCAATTTATTATCATTAAGCACAGTTTTCTAAAAATAATGTAATTTTAATTATTTTGGTGTCCTCTTTCATTCACAAAACCATCCCAGCTTGGAATATAAGTGATATGATCACCAATGGGACCACAGTCCACATGTTGCTGGCAAATGTTAGCATGTGTGCTGGGTGGAGGGAGGAATCCAGGAAGTGAGGGGTGGCTGAGCTTAGAGACTCTGGGGCCTTCAGAATCATCTGTGTGGCTGTTCAGATCACCAGACACAGGCATCAGGATGGAGAGAAACTTAGTGGACCAAGCTTTGATATCTTTGCAAAGGACAGAAAGTGGCTGGGAGGTGGACAGGAGTGATGGAGAAGGGGCCGAAAATAACCTCAGGCCACATCTTCAAGGGAGCTAAAGGAAGAAAGAAGGGGATAGTTTGGAAGGACAATAGGGACAAAGAGCAAAACTCTCCCCATTCCAGACTGGAAATACATGGGCTGAGAGAGAACGGGTGGACTCCACTTAGAAGAATGCACGAGATTAAGTGGAAAAGTGGGCTGAGAAGGTGAAGGGTCAGAAGCTGCTGGGAGCTGGCTGACAACAGAGATGCTCCCTGGGTCCCAGCAGGAAGGCTGGGGTCTGGAGCAGGGCTGGAAGGAATGAGGTTTTGCACAGAGCAGGTTCTGAAGATGATGGATGACACAGGAGGCTTGGCCACAATGCACCTCAAGTGACCCAAACTATGCACAGCACAGCTGAGGCAAGATGATAATCTCAAACGTCAAATCAGTCCCTTAGAGACAATCTAAGGGACTAAGCCCTCAGACTGCAAAACAGGAAATCCAGGCCAGATGCTTGTGCAGACAGGAAGGCATAGAACTGGATCTGACAATCTCTTAGATCATTCGACCTCCTTTTGTTGGGGTCAGAATACCTACCCCACCCCCATTGCCACCCCCGCCCCTATCCCCACTCCGCCTGGTTCTGCACACTCCCAAGCACTGGTCAATCTCTGGGGCCAATCTTCTAAGACAACTCTATCTTTCCTTCACTGCTCTCAAAGGAAAAATCTCTTCCATGCTCCAGCTCCTCAAAATCAACCAGCACAAATGGGCAAGGAGCATCAAGCCGTCCTCTCTGACTGCTCATGATGTATAAACTCCACTGAGTTTAATTTTCCTACTTTTCGGGAATTAAGGTCCTTTGGCAGAAGTTTCTTTGCTAAGGCTCAATGTTTTGCAACAAGGCTCTGCTAAAAATTTCTGGCCAAACCAGCAAGATTCAGATATTTCCTACTTCTCTGGACCATTTAAATAACCCCTTTGAACAGAACAAAAACCTTCATAAAACAGCTTTCCAAAGCTGTCTCAGGAGGCCAGCATGGGTTTATAGAAAAGATAATATTCCTGTGTCCAAAGATTTTTCAGCCTAAAAGAGAAGTTTCCAAAAGTAGTGGTTTTTTTCCAGTCAAAGTCCTAAGAGGAGATCTCCCCTTAGATTACAATATATAAATAAATTAAGTAGGAAATATCTTTGAAAGCATGAATTCAATTGGTTTGGAAAAAGACATTTATTCAGCTAATGCCTTTGAGGGATTCACAGTCCAGTGGGAAACCACAAACAAATGAAAAATTGAAATCGTATAATTACTATCATGGGAATATGCACAAAGGCCAGGACAGGCAATTGCAGAAATCTCCAGAGAAATGAAATTATAGTTATGCCTAATGGTGGTTTGTTATAACTGGACACTGCCCTAAGGCTGCACATATATTAACTCACTCACCCCTACGACTTGCTAAGAGAGACACTCTTCATGTTTTCATTTTACAGATCATGCCTCTGAAGCACAGAGGTCAGGTAACGCACCCCAGGTCACGGAGTCAGTAGGAGATAGATCTGAAAATTAAGCCCAAGCACTCAGTCCCAGAGTCTGTACGTTTAACCACCCTGCTGCTTATAAGAGTGGCGCATAAAATAATCCAAGTTGTTGCCTGGGGAGTTCTCTTGTAAGATGGACTATTTAAAATATACATACAAGGGCTGGGAGTTTGGCTCAGTGGCTTAAGCGCCTGTCTGGCAGGCGTGAGGCTGTGAGTTCAATCCCCAGTGCCTGAAAAAAAATAAATAAATAAATAAAATAAAATAAACATACAATTCCACAAAGTGTACTCCCAGGGTAAATATGCAATGCAGACAGAGTCCATGAAATGTCCATTGCCAACTCCACTTTTCCCATCATGCACCCTGATTCTCTGGATAGTCATCCTGCTTTAGTTTAAGGTGAGTAGTTTTAATCTGTAGTCTCTGTAGACTCTGGTACACAATGGACTCCACCGTCTCTTTGATAATTCCCATGCATCCTCCAAGACTCACTCCCAATGCTATCTTCTCTTTAGAACCTTGCTGTGCCTTGGTTAGATAGACTTATGTTCTCTGCTGACAGAATCCTGACCCACTTATTTCCCAGTGGTTTCTATGGTCTCTTCTCATTAAGGAGCATAACCCACACACAGGCAAGGAATCCAGAAGATGAAAACTTTAAATTTAAGTCACCTGACAATGGCAACTGATATTGATGCTCCAAATGCAAAGGCATCGGTAGGATGGGAGGCAGAGATGTGATGGCAAGAGGAAGAGAGGGTCTAATTCCATCCTGACTGCGCCACCCTCTCCACTGTCCTCAGGTTCCTTACAGTGCGCTATGAGCACCGTTTTTTAGGAATCTTCTTTGGGTATCTAGCCATAGTGTGATTCTGTTCCTCAACTTCTACTTTAATTTACCTGTGAAGTGAAAATCCTTTATACTTCCCTAAGTTTTCTTTAACAGACATTTTAAGTGCCTATTATGTGTCAGGCATTGGGACAGGCCCTGGGCATAAAGATGAGAGACTTGGGCCATGTCCAAGGAGCATAAGAAAGACACAAACACAGAGATAAAATCTCCCTGAGTGATAGGTGACAGGGAGGGCTTCCTGGGCTGCATTCTCTAGGAAGAGCCTCTTTCAGCTAGAAGTTTTCCCAGTAGAGGGAATGATAGGAGCAAAGGCAATGAGGCAGCAAGTTGTGTGGAGCACACCGGACTGTCAGCACAAAACCTAAGGCCAGGACATTAGGAATGAGGCTGGAAAGACAGGCAGAGGCCAGGCCATGGAAAGCTGTGTCAGTTAAGATTTTCTTGGTTTCAAGTAAGAGAAATTCGATTTGGAGTAGCTCAAGTAAAGAGGGCATTTTTGGAAGGAAACTGGAGTAATTCCAAAGTCTGGGAGACAGCGGAGTCTCAGAAAAGGGACAAGGAGCAGAAGAAGTAGGGCAGGAAATCAGGTGACCCTCTCAGCCTCCTCTTCTCCAGAATGATATTCATCTGCAAGTTAGTGAATAGCTCTGGAGAGAGAGAACAGAGTGAAACTTCTCTCTCCTTAGGGACTAACCCCATAATTCAGTCCATCTAGCACAGCCAGCCAGCCAGTTCAAGCCGATGAAGCTGGTAAGAAGTGAGCGTTCACAACCTTCTGTCTGATCACCTACAATTAATAAGCTTTTTAACTTCCTTGAAGCATCAAGTTGTGTTCAATGCCAATTAATGCATGTCGACAAGTCCCAAGTTTGGAAAACCAAATGGAGACTGCATGGTCGTCTTCTAGCGCTGTGGTCTTCCTTTGTTTTGTTTGGAAGCTAATGATTGCCTCTCTAAGATTCCCTTTCACCTCTCTTGGCCCCAGAGACTGCAAGACATTGCTTGTTAAATACCATTAACTGTTGAAAAGCTGTTCAGATGGCCAGGGATCTTGATGCTTCTGGGATCCACTTAGCAAGTCCTATCTGAGGAGAAATGTTCTATTTAAAACCAGTGTCCACATGGAAAAAAGTAAGACTAAGACTGAAATTTCAAGGCAGGATTTGCTTTTATTTTAAAATGTCCTTTGACTGAAAAATACTGAACTGAACTTTATCCCTGCCATCCCTCTGCACAAACAGGGCCTGTAGGCACCAAGCTGCCCAAGTAAGCAAACACTATACTTGGCTTGGCAGCCAAGACTGTGCTAAAAAACACAGTCCCCACTGAATAGCTCCTTTCTACGACTCCTCCAGCCTCACACTTGCTTGAGGCAAGCAGGGTGCATTAAGGTTAATGGCACATTGGAATCTGGGCTCCCCTCAAAGAGCCTTTACATGAGTGCCCAGGGCACAGAAACTCAGAGGGTCCAGAAACCCTAGAAACTGTGCAAATGCCAAAACAAGACCCAAGATCAATTTAATTGTTGTTGGTCTGACATCCCTGAGGCATTTGTAAACCTGTATCTTGATATCGATTTTTGTCAATTACTTTAATACTCTACAAGCACCTCCTGGAGCTGTGATGAAAGAGGGTCTCTTTCCAACCTTAGTAGGAAGGTTTGCAGCATTTTAAAGCCAAAGACTGAACATGGATAAAGTGAAAGACTGCAAACCACTGTGGCGGTGGTCATCTAAGTTATACACCAAGGAAAATAAATGAGCAGATGGAATTTGCTAAAGAGCAAAGCAAAGGTATAATTTGTTTTTGCCTAAGAAAATACCATTGAACTGGGGGACAACTGCAGGGTGGAAACCACAAGGGACTTTTCCAGCTCTGTGACCCAAGCATGAGGTCTGAAACACCCATGTTCTCATTTCTACCTTCAGAGAGGTGCTGTTCTCCAGAACTGGAAAATACACCTTTCATCATGGAGGCTTTAGATCCTGACCAGTCAACCAGGCATTCTGGAAAGAGAACCCTGGTGGAGCCATGGCAGCCTCAGGGGGAGCTCCCCACACAGTGTCAGCCATGAGTGTCCCAGGAGGGCCCACAGGGCTGCTCCCAAGCAGATCCAGGGCATCCCGCAGAGAACCCCTGAAACATCTGATCCTGC